>JNCO01007311.1:0-12222 GCA_000785685.1 Uromyces viciae-fabae | reverse complement strand
TAAAATAAAATAAAATAAAATAAAATAAAATAAAATAAAATAAAATAAAATAAAATAAAATAAAATAAAGTAAAACAAAACAAAACAAAATAAAATAAAATAAAATAAAATAAAATAAAAGGAAAGGTAAGGAAAGAAATAAAAAAAAGGAAATTAAAGGAAGAAATAAAAAAACCAGAAATAAGAAAAAAATTAAAGGAAATTTAAAAAAAAAGAAAAAAGAGAGAATAAAGACACAATAAGAAGAGAAATAAACAAGAGTAAATAAAATACAAAAGAAAAAAAATAATAAAAAAATAAGAAAAATAAGAATAAGAAAAATAAGAAAAGAAAGGAAAAGAAAAAAAAAAAAAAGAAGAAGAAGACAAAAAGAAGCAAAAAAAAGAATAAGAAAAAGGAGAAAATAAAAAGAACAATAAAAAGAAGAAGGAGGAAACTTAGAAGAAAAAAAGAAGAACAAAAAGACAAAAAAAAGAAGAAAATAAACCATAATCTTCCATGCTTTCTTTTTTTTTCTTTATTCTTTCTCTTGTCTTATGTATTATAGCTCTTTTCTTTTTTATACCTTAATTTTTTATTTATTTATCTATATGTTTATAGATGATTTTTTTTTCTTTCTTTATTTTTTTCTTTTTTCATGCATTTTCCTTTCCTTTTTCCTTCTTTATTTCTTTTGTTTCCCATTTTCTTTTGTTCTCTCTCTCTTTTTTTTCTCTTTCTTTTCTCTTTTTCTGTTTCTTTCTCTTTTTTCTTTCTCTTTTTCTTTCTCTTTTTCTTTCTCTTTTTTTTTTCTTTTTTTTTTCCTCTTCTTTTTTTCTCTTTTTTTTCACTTTTTTTTTGTATTTTTTTACTCTTGTTTCTTCCGCTTTTTGTCATTTTTTTATTCTCGGTTTTATTTTTTTTTTAATTTACTTTTTTTTTTCCCTTCTTGTTGTTCTTTTTCTTTCCTTTTTCTTTTTTTTTCTTTTTTTTTTATTTTTTTATTTTTTCCTTTTTCTTTTTCTTTTTTTCTTCAATTTTTTTTCTTTCTCTTTCTTTTTCTTTTATTTCTTCTTTTTCTTTCTTTTATTTCTTTTCTTTTTTTTCTTTCTCTTTCTTTCTTTTTTTTGCTTGTTTTTTTTTTTTTTGTGTCTTACTGAAACAAAACCCTATGGGGAGGGTGAACTACTAAAGCAACACTCCCAGAGGTGTTTTTTTATTTTGTGCACCCACCATGATTTCTTGGGTGTCACTTTGCTAGCAAGTGACATCAAGGAGGCTCTGGTTCATCTCCTCCCTTTGTCAAACATGTTTTTTTGTGCGCAGTGACTCTGCATAATGCACAGTCACTGTGCAGTGGAGATGAAACCGAGTTTGTATTGAGCTTGGACCTATGCTTGGCCCAAGCTCCTTGATGTCCCTTGCTAGAAAGCAACATGACTTTTTTTGTGGTGACCAGGTCTCTAAAATGACACCTGGTAGGTGAGGATGGATTTCTACTACAACAAAACCTGGTATGCCACAAGGATTGCCTTCCAACTTACTTTTTACCCAAGGTGTTGTTTTGGTAGATTAGGGGTGTTGTTTTAGCACACCCCATTTTATTTGACTTATTTATCCGCAGGTATTGTCATAATTTTTGACTTTTTTCATCTGCAATTATAATTTATTTTTATTGTTTTTGATTAGTTTTGTTTTTTGA
Organism: Uromyces viciae-fabae; assembly: GCA_000785685.1. Classification (NCBI taxonomy): domain Eukaryota; kingdom Fungi; phylum Basidiomycota; class Pucciniomycetes; order Pucciniales; family Pucciniaceae; genus Uromyces; species Uromyces viciae-fabae. The sequence goes on along the minus strand of JNCO01007311.1, from coordinate 10,541 downwards.
TTTTTACATTTTTTTCAATCTATTTTTAAACTCACCATTTTCTGTCAGTGATAATTTATTTCTTGTTAAATTTTTTTGATTTTGATCAATATTTTTACAATAAAAAGTTATTAATCAATGTTAAAATATTTAGAAATTCTCTACTGGGAACAATCCTGATTTAGTTTTTTTTATTTTTCCTACCCTCCTTTAAAGCTTGTCCAATCATTGTTTTCTGTAGCTTAAAGATAACCCAAGAAACTCTCTTCTTAGGAGTGAGTTTTTACTTTTCTTAGACATCTATTGACACAAAAAATTAGTGTGAACCTAGATAATTGTCATGTAGAAAAGCACTCTTGCTCCATCTTTTTTTCTTTTCTAATTCAATCTTTCATCTCAAAAACTCATAAGATTTTTTCATCTCAACTTGCTGCTTATCATCTCACAGGTATTTTGTCTTCTGGTTTGTGGTATCATTTTGTCATACTCAACACCGTGTCCAACTTGTTTTCTTTCATCCACCACAGATGTGCATCAGCTCTTGCTTTGGTGTTATATTACTTCATTTCTGACGGCAGCGTGGGTCAATCTTAAGGTGTGCCTCAGTTCCTGTGTTGTTGTTGTGTCATTTCATTTCTGACATCATCTTGGGTCAATCTTAAGCTTGCTGTTATAGGAGGCTACCCTTTTAGGCTACCTTGTCTAAATACGGCACGAATAAAATGTTGATCCAAATCAGATAAATTTTAAGGTTCAAAGCCTAGAAATTGTGGAAAATATCTGCTTCATCTTTTTCTTTTTCAATAAGTTTTGGTTGTCAATTTTTCCTTTTCTTGGATGGTATTGAAGCAGAAGGTTGAGGAAAAGTTATATGATTCAATTCATGATTGGTAGGAACTGAAAAAACTTTACCAACTAAGGTAATATTTCATTAATACGTTATGTTACAATGATGATAAAAATAACATAAGAAATATAAATGAAATGAAGAAATACCTAAGGGCAGATACAAAATAAGCTGCCTAAATAAATTTATAAGTAAATAAGATAAAAATAGTTTGAACAAGCTTTGTTCTTTTATTAGAAATCTATTTTAATAAAATATTAGAAATAAATAAGTATTTATAATAATAAAAGTCTTCTTTATTTTTAAATAAACTTGAAGAATAACTTACTAGAATTCTAGTTAAGTTATTCTCTTTAATAGCTTTGATTGATGTTTGTCAACTGACACGATCTATTTAGTTTTAAATAAATAATCATTATAAGTTTTTTATTTTATAATGATCTAAATCAAAAATAGAAAACTTGAAACTTACAAGTTAACTGATTGATTAATTTTATTAATTGTTCTTGAGAGCTGTTGACCGTTGCTTAATTCGGTCAACAGAAATTGAGAATCTAAGAATTAATAAAATTCGAATTGAATAAATTAATTATTGTTCAATATGAAGATAGTAAGAAAACTTACTATCTCTTTTTTTATTAGCAGAAGGAATACTATTCCAACAGGAACCAAGATGGAATTGGTAGGTGGCTTTTTTTTTAACCCAAAATTAAAATTTTGAGCATGAGAATATTCTTGATCATTGACCATAGTAGGTTTAGCAGGAGAAAAAATCATGATCATTGAGTCTTCCAAGCTCAGATTGTTGATTTACTAGATTTAATGGGTGCAATGAGAATGGATGAAATGGAAATGGTTTAAATTTGAGGTTTTTGAAGCATTCCTCCCTATAATTTGGTGCTGAACCTGTTTCATAAACTGAGAAGGTGGTAGGTACTGGTCATTCTGGCTATCTAAAAACATGAGTTCAGGAGTTAGCACTTCATTTTGCCATCTTGTGTCTCGAGGCGGTGGAAAAATTGACCATGGTAACAGTGATCCATTAGTATTACTATTGGAAGAAGGACCACAGTGATGGTCAATTTCTCTAGGGAAGTCCGGCCAATTTTTGATGAAATTCTGCTTGTTTGTGCAGCTGATTCAATGGATTCAAAAGTGTATCCACAAGCTTGATGCAATGCACCATCTGCTGATGATGTATTTGCCAAACAAAAATTTTGAAAAAAGTTTTAGGCTCAGACCCTCCAAAGGAGGTTGGTCTGAATCCAAAAAAGGCTCTGAAAAAGTTTTTGGAATGAAAATTAAATCAAGGTGATTTCAAAACAATTTCAAAACTATTCTCAAAACAAACTGGCAAAATTTTTTAAAATTGACACCTTAAACAGCGGGCTTAGGTGAAAAGTTTTATTGTCCTGTTAACATCTTTCTTGTACAAAAGGTATGCTTTTTCTTTTTGAATTTCTTTCCTGAATTTCTCACTCTCATATTGAAATATTATCCTTTCACCAGATTTCTTGTGCAGTTCAAAGATTAGTTCTATCATGAGAAAACCGTTGAAGCCCAAATCAAAAACTAAATCCAGAGAGGCTGGAGCTCAAACATTCAAGATATTCCAGGAAAAGTTAATCATCACTTGATTTCCAGTGACATAGGTGCCTTTGTACTTTTGGAATTCACTGGATTCCAAGTGATCATTGATTTTTCTGGGTGATATTCTTAGTTATCAAAATGAAGTTTCATCTCAACTCGTCTATTCTTTCAATTAAAATTAGGATTTATTTCTGTTGCGACACTTTCTGTTTTATTCTATTTTGTGCTTTTTTTCTTGAAATCAAGATAATCATCTCAGGTGAATGTTTCTTCCCATTTATTTTTATATTTTTTTCCTTGTTTATTTAAATAATCTATATAGAAAAATCTAAAAACAACAAAAATATTGCTTCCCATCAGTTTTTACTTCTATTCAGCTTGTGTCTCCGATGTGCTGCAATAAAGGATTACCAGTCATAATCTTACACAATCAACAACAATTCCTGATAAATTAGTACATTGATCATGATTGAATATAATCTCAATTCAAAAACTTCACCTTGATCTCTTTGAATGTCAACTACTGTGATTTGATTCAAATTTTTTTGCAGTGTCATGTTCTCAAAATAAATTTAAAAAAAAAGGAAAAAAATACTGCCTTTTTGTTATTTCTTTTTTTTCTTGTAAATTGTCTATAAAAATCTGGCTGCTTATTGCTTATTATTTTTATTTGAAATTCAGTCTGCTCTTTGGCCTATAGTCATTGATTCTTCAAGTCTCACTACTTCAAGGAAGTTTTGCCACTTGAATCTAAGTTTTTCCTCTTTATCTAAATTAAAACAACCAGAAATCTGATCAAATTTTGTTCATTCAAAATGAAACAAATGGATTTTGTATGAGGCCAATAGGCCAGTTCACATAAGGGTCTGCTGATTGCTGATGCTGATGCAACACCTTGCTAACTTATCGTTAAATTTTAGCTAAATTTAGCCATCAGCAGGGGCATTGGTAAGTAAATTTCATCTTTCTTTTATGTTAAAATTGTAGGTTTTTTTGTTGATGTGAGATAAAATTTTGCTGACAAGAGTCCTTTGTGAACCAGGCTAATGTTTTAACCTTCAAAAATTGCTTTTCTATGGATTAGAAAACCTCAAAGAAATCACTCATGACTCAAGCATTGAAAAGTAATCCCTTGAAATGGTTAAAATTGATCCACTTTACCATACAATTAGTCCACTTCAGCCCATGTGATCTCCTACCTAGAAAGCTAATTCTACCTATGACTTGATATTGTATTGATTAGACAACACATGCTTCAAGCTGTAGTTCTGGATGCAGCAGATATAAAATCACCCAGTTCTTTGAAATGAACCCAATAGTAGTACCTTTCAAAAATTAATGCAGATAAAATAATTACCTGAATGGAGTCTTCAGGAAATTTTTTTCTGAAAAAATGGATTCCTGTAGGGTTTTAGAAGTGCTCAACCAGATTCATTAGCGTGTTTGACCTATATCTCCTTGAAGAACGAAAAGATCCAGGTAAATCAAGGTTAAGAGCTATAACTGTGATTTCAGAGCTCTACAGATGGGAAGTCAGCTACACCAGAAAAATCAATTCTTCCAGATATCAGCAGAAATCAAATAACATTTGTTGCAACACAGTTTCCTCTCTGATTTTACTACTAATTGACTACAAAGCCCGTGGATGATGAGATAGACCTGGTTGAATGACAGTGGCCAGGTGAATATTTGTTGACTGATCACAAGAGAAAGAAAAGAAAAAGAAACAAGGGGAAGAAAACACATACCTGGGTGGATGACAGTGGCCAGTTGAGGAAAAGAATCTGAGCTGTCACCACCCAGGAATAAATATAAACTGAGAGTCATGTCACAATAGCAGTGGAATGTAAGGAATAGTGACTTGAGGAAAACACAGTAAATTAAGCACGCAACACAACTCCCCAATAGTAAACTAATTTTTAGATTTTTTATTGTGAAGTTGTCAGGGGCTTTTACTCATGCATTCTGCAAGATAATTGCATCATCATATCTAGGGAGGTCCAGAATGTAGGAAGCTTGGCACATGAGGCTTCTTATTTTTTTTCTGGCTTAAAAAGAGATGGATTTATGTATAATATTTGTTTTTTGTTTTTTGAAAAGAAAAAATATGTTTTTTCTTTTGTCTTCTTTTCTTTCTATTTATCTCTATCTTTTTCTTTCTTTTTATCTTCTCAATTTCCTTTAATGATCAAAAAATATGAAGATGCTAAAATCTTTTTTGGATAGATATAAATAAATAGAACCATGTATTTACATTAAACTAGTCTACAACTGTAGTGCGCAATGTCAAAATCCATTCGCACTAAAAGAAAAAAAAAAACCAAAAGAAGGCTAAAAGCACAATACAAGTAGAGTTGAGTAAGCCATGTCTAATTTAGTTTTGGATTTCAAAAATTCAACTTATGCCTTGTTATAATTATTCCTGTTAATCGAATTTTTCAGAATTTTTTTTGCAGGAAAAATGCTGACCTGATTTTGTTTTCAGGACATATTTTTGACTCATCAGAATCCACCCAATTTTTGCTTCAAATGATTAACATAAGTCATATGGCCTAAATTCTTATCTTTTGATTCAAGTTGTTCATTCACAAAACACGGCATGGATGTGGCTTGTACCTTTTGACCTCGCGAGCTCGCTCTTTAGGCCACGAGCTTTCCTTTCTCAACAGATGGTATGACTTGCACAATATGTTTTTGACTTGGAATAAAGATAGATTACTTGATATTTTGACCTAAACAAAGCTCTCATTCCACTGCTGTTGCCCGGCCACCCGGGCCGGTCTCTAATCTTCTTCCAGATTCAAGTGTATCATGGACTCATGGATCGAGTATGTAATTAATTCAATGATTCACGAAATCGCGTGGCTGTGAAATTACGCCCGCCGTTTATGATCATTTCCCATGCATTAATACAATTGCTACTCCACACTAAAAATCTGCTGTGGACCGAATCAGTCAAAAATCAGTATCAGGCAAGATGAGTAAGAACTCTCGCCTTCGATTGTTCCTCTTGATCACCATCCTCGTCCTGGTCTTCCTGGTCGATCAATCCCTTGGATTTGGGGCCGGCAATATACCTTCCTACGCTTTCCTTGAAGTGAGTTTCTCAATAAACTATTCACATCATCCATATACTTATTACTTTTTCTACGGGTGGTTTCTGTTATCAAAAGAATAAAGCGTTCAGACATGGTGATATTGAGTAAGCTAGAAAGACATGTGGCAATTTACTCATGTAATCTGAAATCAATTTATTGACCGTATAATTACATTTGTTTTGACAAAAATAGAGATGTTTTATCAGAATTGGCAAAAAAAACTGCTGGCGGTATCCTTGGTGTTGTCGGCGCAAAAAAATTTGGTGGTTTGGATATAAAAAGAGTTCATTCTCTACCCTGCTCTCAAGTCAAACACTCTTAACTCGATGGTATAAAGCTCATTGAAACCATTTTGTCATTTTTTTCCCTCTGTGGTTTGGTTCGATCAAACTAGGTTTATTTCGGAAACTGGCTGCGAGATTATTCGTTTGTTTGATTTCTTTCTTTTCGATTGTTGCAGACCATGTAAATTTGATCTAATACTTCTTAAATTTAAAAAATGCAAGACAAGCCATGGACGTCGCCAGTCTTTCAAAACTTCCCAAACAAACCATAATTAACTTAGTCATGGCCTTAGGCTTTTTGGCTCATGGATATGCCACAGATGAGTTTGAAGTAACTGAAGAAAGACTCGGTGTCTACTTACCCGTAGAGCACATAGACAATCCCAAAGGTTACAACGATGGCCAAGACGCTAGAGCTGTCCACCCCGGATTAAGAGGCCCTATTGATCCCCAGGAACTACAAGTTGAGCTTCTACTGCAATCCTCAATTGTTTTTCTTCTTTCAAAATGTTCTTCTGAGTACCCTTCCCTTGATCAGATTGATCCTCGCAGCGGTATGAAAAATTATATTGCAAATGAAAATGGTACATGGGATACCAGCTCTGCTTGTATCAGAAGAACACTGTTAAAATGTATTGAGCTAGGTCGCAAAGCTAAAAGCGGTGACTCAGCAGATTCTCATGAAGCCTACAGACTTCTCGGTTCCGCAGTACGTCGTCGATCTAAATTTACCTCATTCACACCCATTTCTTGCAATAGTAATATGTATTCCGTATTACGTTTTGTCTTCAGCTGCATACGCTGGAAGATCTAACAGGTCAGCCAAACTCCGAAAGAAAAGTTAAAAACCATAATCCTCATCGATCGTCTTTCTTTCGCAGCCCATTCAAACTGGTGTGAGCTTTCTTTGAGGAGGTTAGGGCACAGCCAAGTCTTTTGCCATGTCGGGGATGGATGCCAAATCGATACTCCATCTGGGCGAGCTCCGCCACTAGTCACAGGCAAGTGAAAAACTAATCCTCAGCTTTCCGGGTCAACTTTTTTAATCTCTCAATTTCTATCTATTGCAGGTGTTTTTGGCGCAGCAGATTTTCTACATTCTTTGCTCGGCGAAGCAACTGATCATATTAGTGAGGCCAGTGTTAGTGATCTAAATCATGCAATGACCAAAGTGAGTCCGCTAAGCTTCCTTTATTACCAATCTATTAGATAAACGTTGTTTCTTTTTGTAATTGATATGCTCTTCGCTATTAGGCACGCGGCGCACCTGGCGCAGATCCTGGTGGAAACGCCATGCGATCACTATTGTTCGAACTGCCCGGTGGCAATAATGAACTCTCACGTGAATTTGATAACCTATCGGAAATTCGCAGTCGCGCTGCTCCTGGTTCTGGGTTTGATTCTGCTCAAATGAGTCCTCAAGAATTACACACGACTCTATGGCAGGTCCTCAAATTCCGAGATAATGTTTGTGAGTTTTTTTTTTTTGCTACATCTTTTCATCTGGTTAATCTTTTTTCTTCTCAAGTGAACGCTTTATACCATACTGATGATAATGATGGTAGAATGAAAATAACTGATCGGTTTTTTTATGTTAAAAATCAACGCATGCTCAGGCAAATCAATAGAAAAAACTATTGAAAAAATTCCTGGACTAAGCACACTTTCCGAGAAGATTAGTAATTCGGTTAACAAAGTATGGCTAGCCTTGATACATTTCTCCTGTTCAATCAACTCCCATTTCTGCTTGGAATCATAATATATCTGATATTTATTTTTTTATTTCTGCAGTTTGTTTTTACGACACTTGAGCCGTTTTGAGCCGATTTTCTATTGATCAAGTTCTTAACCTTTAGGTCACTGCTTATTTTTCATCTATTCTACTTTAGTTATTTAAAGCCGATCATGCAATCCGCCACCGGAACTCTTCAAACCAGCTCTGCTGCAGTTATCAACAAACAAGAGCAATATGAAGTGTTCGACAATCCATATGCCGACGATCCCACGCATTCATTATTGAGCAAAGATCACTTTGGTCTCGTTTGTAGATTCATCTCCGTGCATTTGTTCGCCTAGTTTTTTCTCAAAGCCTTTCTCTTTTTGGTATTTTAGATTTTAAATGAACCGGCTGGAAACCTCGCCAAAATCATTGTCAAGCATACCGTGAAAGTTGTTGTACAAGCTTGGGGCTCAACGTCTATCGATGCCTTTCAGACAATAAATAAAGTCTTGGAAGCTTTTCGTGTGTGGCTTTTGCTATCATGTCTCAGCTCTAATCCATATTGATAAATTCTTCATTTAGATCATCCTTATTTTGTGGATGGGAGCTCAGATGTTCAAAGAGAAATGGGTGAATGTAAGTGCCATTATGTTGAACGTGGCGATGTACCTGGTGGGACAGAAAACGAGGCTTAGGTCACTTGAAATTTAGATATGAGGGACTGGATTGGAAAAATGTCGGCTCAAGATCGTGAATACGTGCTTGGTGCGCTAACAAAGGATAGTGTTCGCAATGGTCGAAACAAGAGACGCGGTCACGTAAGCGATCATCAACAAGGAGGCTGCGGTGGTCATGGCTCAAATACTTTCGGCTCACACATGCAAGTCATGGTTGGTTCATTTTTGAAAATATATAACAGTTTTTTTGCGCATACCAAGAGAAAAAGACTAATCCTGGTTTGATTTATAGCCTAATTCGCAATCCATCATGGGTAAACTATCAAACCAAATACCCGGTATGCCGCCGGCTCTGATAAATCATAACCAAGATGTTTTAAAATGATGTGATTTATGGTCTTTACTTAGGGTATGCACAAATGCAAGGTTTTTCGGGCGGGGTGGGTCGCGATTTAGATTTTGATCCCATGCTGAACCAAACCTCGAGTGTGCCTCATCCACTTTCAACTTCGCACATCAGTAACCCGCCGAACTTCCCATCTCACAATATTGAGGGATATGCACCCGGTCGGAGTGGTGAAGGCCAAGGATTCACAATGGCTGAAGTCGGATACTTGCAATCATCTTCGGATTATGGACCTGCACCTGGAGGATTCGGCATTCCTGAACCTGGGACGCATGATTTCAACGGATACTCACGCTCTCATACAGCTTTATTTCCATCGGTTCCTAATAATAACCCACCACTACCCGTCAGACATGAAACATATGGAGGACCAACAGATTACTCAGATAATTATAATCAAACCAGTTTTCTTCCGGGGTCTACAATTAACTCTAATCCTAGACCTCATGCTGATTCTAATATCAGATATGGGGATTCTTTCGACCCGAATCCACCTAATTACAATCAACCTCCTCAACAATCATCTTCTCTTTCTTCAACACCTCCTGTTTGGGCTTTACCTCCAGATCAACAACAACAGCAGCAGCAAGAACAACAGTCATGGAATCAACCGAATTATCAAAATAATCCCCCCTTCGGTGGTTACCCCTCTTCAACCTATAGACCAAATGGATGGTGATAACTACCAAACAAAATCTTATTTCTTTTTCTCTTCCTATAGCCAATTAAAAAACATTAACTCTACTTTTTTTCGCTTTTTTACCGTGTTTCTAGTCGGTGGTAACTTTTTCTTTTGACCTGAAGCTTCATTATTTGATTATCCATTCAATGACACGAGATGATTTATAAGTTCCATATGTTAATATCCTTCTTCAAATAAGAAAAAGAAAGTCTTCCTTTCTGTTGACTAGCGTTTGTGCTCATCAGTAATCAGGTTTTAGCTGGACAGTCATGACTACCTGTGAGCTTGAGGTGGCTGGCAGAGAAACATTTTTAAAGCATTGTATCGCAGCTTTGGAAGCATTATTCTCAGTGAAGCTTTCATAGAGAGTGTGGACTTCATTCCACATGGTTGAAACTGAAATCTATCAGAAAAGCAAAGGCTCCACCAGTACTCAAACTTGGATTGAGCTAACTCTAGGTGCCTACTTTATCACTAAGGTAGATTCAAAGTCTGACATGCTGCCGGAATCTGAAAGCTCTTTGGCCCCAGACCTCACTGCAGATATTCTGGGCTCATCAGAGACCAAGACTGTAAATCTATCAGAGAAGGAAATGCTACACCAGGACTCAAACCTGGGTTGAGCTAACTCCAGGTGCCTGCTTTACCACTAAGCTACAAAGCCTGAGCTGCTAGATTTTAAGACTGACAAAATAATGTACCTTTCATTGAGATTAATATAAAATTACAGGCTTGAGAAATCAATAATATACAAAAAAGGAAAATAATATACACAAAAGCTTTATCAGTAATTAAGCCCCGTAATTGTTGTTAATTCATCCTTGGTAGCAACGGTGAAACAAATACGATACATGGATCGTATTGGCATATACACAGTATCGTATTTGTACCCCGATACACTCAATTTTGGGACAGGTGGATCGTAATTGATGATTGATCAAATACCAATACTGTGTATTGTACTTGCCAATACAAGATTCTCAGAACCTACGGATCATATTTGCAATCAAATACGATACACATCATGTATCGGTGGTATCGGTGGTATTTTAAGTTTCTCGTGTTTCAACTTATTTCAATTCATTTCAGTGCATTCATTGATTCTTTATGTTCATAACAAATATTTATTTTGTTTATTTTATAGTATATTTGTTTATATATTTACATGTGATGAAAACAATATAATAATAACTAAAGTAATACTATTTCTAATAAACTAAAGTAATACTATTGCTAATACTATTTCAAGTTGCCTTTT
>JNCO01007310.1:0-12223 GCA_000785685.1 Uromyces viciae-fabae | reverse complement strand
CATGATTTATATTGATAATCTTGAGGTGAAGAAATAAATAGAAAAAAATATCATTAAAAAAAAAAATAAAAAAAAAGCAAAAAAAAAAAAAACATTAGTCATATTGATCTCATTTTATTTTTTTCAAAGCTTATGACATGATTAGAAAGCACTATACGTCTGACGGCTTTAGGCTAGAGGGCTAAAGTGGTTTAGTGGATTAATCTAAATAGACCAAAATAAGCAAAATAAAAAAATAAAAGAATAAAAAAATAAAAAAATAAAAAATAAAAATCAGCTTTTTTTGTCTTTGAATGAACTTTATGAGGCTATGGGACTTACTTCTTTTTTTTATTTTTATGTTATGAATTTAATTATTTTTTTAGTCTTGAATTTAATAAAAAAAAAAAATTAATAGAAGATAATAAAAAAAATTAGCAATAAAGGTTTGATTATTTTTTCTGAGTTTATGGGGTCCTCAAGTTTAATTTTGGAGGATGGCAGACTTACTGCTTTTTTAGTTTTTATGTTATGATTTTTTTTTTTTTTTAGTCTTAAATTGAAAAAAAATAAAATAAATTAAAAATCAATTAGCAATTCAAGTTTTGTTATTTTTATTTATTCTATTAGGTATTGAACTTTAATTTTGGAGCAATTCAGACTTACTCCTTTTTTTGTTTTAGAGTGGTGAGTTTTTTCCTTTTTTTCTTGCTAAAATCTTGTTTATCCTTTTTTCGCTCGTTCGGAATATCGGAATTTTTTTCCGCTGCGACAGGAGACACGTATACACGTGTCTCCTGTCGCTCCGAGCTTCAGAGTCGGGAAAACTCCGAATCTGGGCGGGCGGTGCGGAAACGGAAAGGTAGGTGCACCGTTTTCCGCTCGCAACGTCGCACCGCCGTCAAAAGGCGGTGCGCAACCAACATTGGGCGGTGCGAATATTAACCCCCTAAATTTGATTCAAAATAGAAAAAGCAGTGAGAAAAGAAAAACAATATGAAAAATATTTTTTTCAAATATCAATTGAGTCAGAGAAATTACATGAATAGTTCATTAAGTCATAACTCCCTCCTATTGATAAAATTGAATAAAAAGCACATAAAGAATCCTTGTATCACATATTACCAATTATAAATCCCACAGCAACAGATCTTGAGTCATTTCAAATACTCAAGGTGTTGGTGATAGCTACATAGCTGTGCACCACGGCGACGAGCTAAAAGGAAGAAATCAATGGAAAAAATAAAATATTAAAAAATTTTCTAGTTTTTCAAGCTCTCATTTCTTACCTTCAATAAATTTTGATCCAAGAATCTTGAGGAACTCAAAATTTCCCATTTTGTAGGATTATCACACATCAAGTACAATTATACTAGCATCTCACTCAGGAGGAGCTAGGAATAGGCTGTTGGGAAGGTAAACCTCAATCAATAATCTCCACTCAATTAAAATTCAAAGAAAAAATAAAAATAATTTCATTTTTTTTATTGGTTTATTTTATTCTCAGTTTATTTTGTTATCAGTTTCTTTTAAAAATACTCTCAACCTAAAAACTAATCTGAAAATTTCCATATTCAACCTAGGCTTAGTTTCTTTGGTGACAATCCTGTTTGAGCTCCTTTTATAATTTGTTTCTTGTTCTCAAGATAATAATCTCATTCCTTGGTAAATCATATTTCTTTCAAATTTAAAATCTCATATAATTTCTTTTTAAAATCTATCTAAAATATTGTCTAAAGCCAAAAAATGTTTATTTCAGTTTTTATTTCATTAAGTTTGTGTTATCTCAATTGCTGCAATAAAGGAATATCAGCTATAAATCTTAAAAAATGGCCACAAGATGTGTCCCATAACCCATTTGTACATTATTGCATCTTGAGAACACTTCTTTCTCCTTCCAGCGCTCCAAGTACTTCCAATAATATAAATAAGAGCCTTCTCTTCTACATACTCATACCCCATCACTTACTACTACAGCTTACTTACATATTTACATTGTTTTTTTTTTACCATCAAAGTCAAAAAATCAGTAAATACAGTAGCTTACCAGTGACTCGGCTCTTTCCAGCTCACAGAATAATCTCCAGCTACCTTCTCTCCACCCTGTTGACACTGAACAGCTCCATCTGTTTGTGGTTAGTAATAAAATACTTATAGTGAGTATTTTTGTTTTCTTCTTATATCATTAAATTAAACTAGGGCATTAAAGCACCCCAGCTCAACTGGCCCTTTTACATAAAAATGGTTTATAAACATGTTAGATTTAAAAGACAGCAAACTAAAGATTGATTTCAGCAAATAATAAAAATAATAAAATGAAAAAAATGAAAAATAAAAATAAGAATGAAAACAAGAAGAATACCTAAAGGACATTTGTCCAGACAAAATAACAGCTGAAGATTTTAAAGAAGAAAATATGGAAGATACAGAGGCAACTGATGAAAAATGTTACTTTAGTGATTAATAAAAATAAAAAATAAGAAATATAGATGAGAAATAAATAAAAGAAATACCAAGCAAGACTGAGGCTCCAGATAAGACAGTGATCTTTGGGAATTTGATAGAATGACGGAAAAAGATGAAGAAAAATAAAAAGGAAAAAAAAAAATAAAGAAAGATGATGTGGAAGGGGGTTAAGGAAATAGGCCCCCTGGCAGATTAAAAACAAGCTAGAAAATCCAACTTAGAAAATTAACATCCCCCCATGCTTTAAGACAGAAAGGCTTGAAGCAACTAGTTTTCAATGAATTTACGTGCTCTAGCTATGGAATTTGTTCCAACAGGTTTAGTGAGAAAATCAGCAAGATTGAGAGCGCTTCTAATGTAAGATAATTTGATTTTATTAATTTTTATTTCATTTCTAATAAAGTGATATCTGATTTTCATGTGCTTGGTCTTGAAGTTATTGTGATTAGTTTCATTATTGGCTAAGTCAATTGTGCCCTGATTATCTTCATAAATCTCACTTGGAATGGAAAAATGAATATTAAAAATGTTTTTCAAAACAATCTTGATCCACATAATTTCTTTTACAGCGTCACCAATAGCTTTCTATTCTGCTTCAGTAGTAGAAAGAGAGAGAGTATTTTGTTTCTTTGATTTCCAGGACACAACATTATTTTGATTTCCAGGACACAACATTATTATTGAAAAGAATAAGATAGCTAGTTATTGATTTGCTAGAGTCTTCAAAATTTCCCCAGTCAGCATCAGTATAAGCTTTCAGCGTGTTTTCTTGAGAAGAATTCTTAGACAATTTAAAAGTGAAATGCTTTGTGTATTTTAAATATTTAAAAACATGAACAGCAGCTTCATAATGATTGATTCCAGGATTATTCATATATCGACAAAAGGCACTAACAGCATAATTAATATCTGGATGTGATGTGGTGCTCAAGTAATTCAAAGATCCAATTAAAGCTCTATAATTCACGTTTAAATTTTTATATTCATTTTCTTCTGATTGAGTTGCTTTGGTGAGATGTATTTTAGGATTCAGGGGAGTTCTAGACGTAGCAATATTAGATAAAATGAATCTGTTCAATAAATTTTCAATGTAGTGTTCTTGAGAAATTAAATAATGATCAGAGTTTTCAATAATTTTCATTCCCAACAAGAAAGAAGCTTCTCCAAGATCTTTTACGTTAAATTTTGATTTAACTTTATTTTTTAAAACATCTGGATCACCTGAGAAAATTGCAATATCATCTAAATGTAAATAAATATAAGTTCCTTTCCTCCCGAATACACAAAACCTATAGAGAAAAGCCACTTGGTGAAAGTTTGATGCCAAGCTTGTGGCACTTGTTATAAGCCATACATTGCCTTTTTTAATTTTAAAACTTCATTTTCTTTAACAATTATACCAGGAGGAGTTTTCAATAAGATTTGTTCAGATAGAGGAGCGTTGAGAAATGCACTTGTTATGTCAATTTGATGAAATTTCAGATTGTGATCAAGAGCAAAAGACATGAGAATTCTGAGTGACGTAATTTTACCAGTTGGAGCAAAAGTTGTAAATTAATCTAGTCCTTCAGTTTTTTTGAAGCCTTGCACGCATTTTAAAAGCACCCCTGCTCTGCAGGCCCCTAGGACAAAGAGGGCATTAAAGAACCCCTTCCTGGCAGGTCCCTCTTCTGAAATCTACATAAACATTAATATTCATATATTAAAAAAATAATAATAAAATCATTCAAAATTATTCAAATACTCATAAATCAGAGTATAATAAATTCTTGCACCTTGTGTAGCTAGTAGCGTTAAAGCTCTAGGCATCACATAGGCTGAAAATTCAGCAAATTATCATCAGGTTTCTTCTGAACAACTTCCCAAACTTCATGTTCTTTCATGTTATTGAGCTCTTTTCTTATTTCTTCATTCCAGTTTCTAGATTAAGAAGAATTAATTGCTTGATGATAATATTTGGGTTCAACAATAAAAGATTCAACTAAATTTACATTAATAATATTTCCTCTTCTATCATAAGTTAAAATGTTCTCAGTTAAAATTT
The DNA here is from genome assembly GCA_000785685.1 of Uromyces viciae-fabae. Classification (NCBI taxonomy): domain Eukaryota; kingdom Fungi; phylum Basidiomycota; class Pucciniomycetes; order Pucciniales; family Pucciniaceae; genus Uromyces; species Uromyces viciae-fabae. The sequence continues at coordinate 7,734 of JNCO01007310.1, read as the reverse complement.
CTCTGTTTATTTCACGTGGAGCTCTAGATTTTACTTCTGAAATTTCTAAATTATCTTCATTTATTTCAGTGTTTTGTTCATAATGTTCATTCATTATTGACGTAGTAATTTGATTATTTTCTTGAATTTGATTATTTTCTTGAATTTTTATGACAAAAGGTTCAATTTCACTTTGTAATTCTTTCTTATTCACCCCCAGAAATTGATCCTATTTGAATTTAACTTCTCTAGTTGAAATAAGACTTGCAGATGCGCTTAAAATTTTGTACGTAGAAAAATCATTTAAGTATCCTATAAAAATTCCTTTTTCACCTGTGCTTTCTAATTTTGAATTTTTCATTCTATTTTTTAAATAATAGCAAAGACATCCAAAAGGTTTAAGTTTATCATAATTTATTGTCCTCTTGTGCCATATTTCATAAGGAATAGAAAAATTTCTAGAACTAGAAGGTCAAAGATTACACAAATCAGTTGAAGTGTTAATAGCTTCAGCCCAGAATTTTGCAGATAATTTTGATTGCACAAGAATACATCTAGATTTTTCAATTATTGATTTATTTGCTATTTCAGCCATACATTTATTTTGAGGCGTTTAAGGAGGAGAAAAATGATGAATAATTCCAAATTCAGAGCAAAAATTAATGAATTCTTGATTTTTAAATTCACCACCACCATCAGATATGATTCTTTTTAATTTCATTTCAGTTTGATTTTCAGCTTCAGTCTTAAATGTTTTGATCTTGTAAATTACTTCAGATTTATGTTCAAAGAATTTAACAATCTTGTACCAGAAAATTGATCCACAATGGTGAGAAAATAAGATGAACCAGAGATAGATTGAAAAGAAAAAGGGCCAACAACATCAACTTGAATAGCTTCTAGAACTGAGTCCACAGGTTTGAAATGACTTTTGAATGGAGCATGTTCAAATTTACTAATTGTGCCAATCTCACAGTCTTTAATTTTTGTCTCAGGAAAGATCTTTTTCAGATAAGAATCATGAGGATGACCTAGTCTTTCATGCCAGTTTGTCAGCCTTTGAGGAAGTCCAAGCTGTTAACCCAGAGCTTGAGGTCTTCTAGCAGAAAGGTTGATAAGTTTTGAGAGTTTCAGGCTTTTAATTCCAAGCAGTGATTTGTTGATATGAGAGGAATAGGCTAGTTGAGATAGTGATGTGTTGATATATCTTCAACTCAAGAGGGATGATTAAAATATAAAAGATGATTATGATTACTTCTCTTCTGAAAATCTAGAGAACATTAGAGTTCAGTAAGTACAACTTTATATATCAGGTTTTTTTATGTAAGATTGAATAGACATAAGCATATGCAAAGTAGTTTAATAATAGAATCAGTGAAATGAGTGTGAAACATTAAAATAACAATTAAACAATAAAAAGAAAAGCTAAATCTTGAGATAAAAAAGAAATGTATATAAAGTTGTTATTGCAGATGGTTTAGTAAAATGATGGTGAATCAAGGGGTGACTCAGTTTTACTTGCCAGCTGACACAGTTTATGTCTCTTGATTCAGTCAAATAAGATGATAAAGATTTATTCATTGAAGAAAATTCAACATCAGTTATTTCTAACAAATTATTCTTAGATTTACTGTTTAATACAAAGCTGTTGTCTATTTTGATACTAATAATATTACTCTCAATTTTCTTAAGTTGTAAATTATGTTTAAAAATTCTAATTAAAGAGATTAAGTTTCTATTGGTATTTGGAACAAAGAAAGCATCTTCTAAAATGATTGTCTGTCCTTGATTATTTATTAAAGAAGCAGTACCTATAGATTGAGCATTAAGATTGCTTTTATTATCACCAGTAGAAACTTTCAATTGAGTAGGCGTCATTTTTCCCAAAAAATTCTTTGTTGTTAAGCATATGATGATTAGCACCAGAATCAAGAACAGTGGATTTCAAAGAGATTTCAGAGTTAAGACAAACAGGCTCAAGAGCCATAGAGTGTTGAAACTAGGTTGAACTTCAGAAGAATGATTTTGAGCAGTTTGAGAAGGTTTATTTTTAAGTTCAGGATAAACTTGCCAGCATTTTTCCTCAGGATGAGCAGAAAGAGGATTATGTTTTCCTTGAGTACAGTAATTAGTTTTTCTTCTGTAAGGTTTCTTATGGGTAGAGTTTTGACATAAAGCAGCTGCAGTTTCTTCCTTTAATTGATTGACTCAGTAGACTTATCATTCTTTCTAGATTCCTCAGAGTAGACAAATTCTTGAAGTTTAGACAGAGTAGCTTCAGGGACAGAGACAAGAGCTTCATTTAAGACAAGAGTATCAACAATAGTCCACATTTTCTTAGGGAGTTTGGCCAAGATGGAGTAGCAGAGCACGTTGGGAGGAACACCTAGTTTGACAAGAGAGACTTCATTTAACATTTTTCTACATTCTTTTACGAACAATTTCAGGTCCCCATTCCATTCCATGCGCATAAATTTAAGCCAGACACATGCCTTGTTGTTGAAAGATTGAGAAGCAAATCTGTTTAAAATGTTCTTCCAAATGTGATATGGATCTTCAGCATTTTCTATATCTATTACAGCATCAAAATCCTCTGAGCCAATTCTAGAGATGAGTATGAGAGCAGTTTCAGTCCTCTTATCATTGACATTGGCTTCAGCAGCCCCAGAGAGAGAGTGGTTGGCTTCTTCTAAACAATATTTCAAAAGATTTTTGTGTTTCAAGTATAATTGTATTCTCACAAACCACTCATGGAAGAAGTTGGTGGTATCTAAAAGAGGGAATAGTTTTGGTGATGGAGTTGAGATTATCTTCAGAAGACATGATGATTATAGATGTAATAGATAAAAAAATTTTAGACAGCTGTCCTTTAGTTTGAGATAAAAATCGGGTTCAAGATGAACGAGAGGTAATCAATTGATGACACAATAGCGACTAGAAACCTGGTTGCTAGAAAGATACACAGAGTTACGAGAAAGTTTCCGACTAATAAGAGTAGTCATTAACCGATCGACAATAGAAAGGTATATGTAATGTAACTCGATGTACTAGATATCTGATTACAAGAAAAGACCCAAGACTGTAAATCTGTTAGATTTAAAAGACAGCAAACTAAAGATTGATTGCAGCAAATAATAAAAATAATAAAATGAAAAAAATGAAAAATAAAAATAAGAATTGAAAACAAGAAGAATACCTAAAGGACAGTTGCCCAGACAAAATAACAGCTGAAGATTTTAAAGAAGAAAATATGGAAGATACAGAGGCAACTGATGAAAAATGTTACTTTAGTGATTAATAAAAATAAAAAATAAGAAATATAGATGAGAAAAAAATAAAATAAATACCAAGAAAGACTGAGGCTCCAGATAAGACAGTGATCTTTGGGAATTTGATAGAATGACGGACAAAGATGAAGAGAAATAAAAAGGAAAAAGAAAAAGGAAAAAGAAAAAGAAAGAAATATGATGTGGAAGGGGGTTAAGGAAATAGGCCCCCTGGCAGATTAAAAACAAGCTAGAAAATCCAACTCGGAAAATTAACAAAACACACCCCTTCTCTGCAGGCCCCAAACCAGAGGATGCAATTAAAGCACCCCAGCTATTCTTGATCCTCTTTTATTTTCTTCAAAAATAAAAACCTTTATAATTTTTATAACAAAAACTGATGAAAAGATAATTAGGCAACTAAGACCAGACTTGATTATGCATAAAATTAGTTAAGAGACAAACAAAAAAGAAAAGATATAGAAATAGAATGAAAAAGATAACCAACAGTTAAACTAGCAATTGATAGTAAACAATAAATTGGAGATCATGAGGCAATGAAGAAATTTCTGTCTAGAAAGCTGGTTGTTGAAAGAATTGGATTTGATCTTTTGATAAACAATATTTTTCAGTAGTTAGATAGAAAAGATGAAACCTTACAGCAAGCGCCTTGTAGATTTATTTTAGCATTTATTTTAGGATTAGAGCAATGTAATTGAACCAAGTAGAAACAACTAATTTTAATAAAATAAAATAGAAACAATGAAATGAAATAAATAAAATAATAACTGTTAGTTGATGGTTTTTAAGAAGATTGAGTTGCATCAAAGAACTTGAATACCAGCTATTTGATGTTGGTCTTGAAGGTACAATGGATGACTGGATTGCACTCGTGGAATTCATCAGTTGGAACATTGTGAAGTGATGAATAATTATTGAATGAAGAATTATTAAAAAAAAGAAATTGAGTCAACAAGTCAGATTGAAAAGATTTTTTAAAAGTCAAGATAAAAGGGGGAAAGTTGGATTGGAGTATTTTCACTCCAGACTAGAACTTCAACAAAAATTAATCTCCAAACCATGAAAATATCCCAAAAACTCTCTAAAATTTGAGTATACATATTTCTTGCACCTTGTGTAGCTAGTAGAGTTAGGCTCTAGGAATCCCATAGGCTGGAATTGATTCTTATTTTTATTTGTTTGCTTCTTTTTATTTTTCTTCTTCTTTTCATGTTTTTCTTTTCTTTTTCTATTTTATTTTTGTTGGAATATCAATGACTTCTAATTAAATATTTATCTTAAACTATTCTTACTACCTTATAAGACAATCTTATAAACTACTAAACTATCTAAACTATATAAACTACTAAACTACTATTACTATACTATTAATCTACTTACTTGAAGTATTAACTATACTCTTAAACTACTACTCTATGACTGATGTTAATTGTCCTTCAGTTATAAACTACTAACTCAATAACCTAATTAAATATTTATCTTAAACTATTCTTACTACCTTATAAGACAATCTTATAAACTACTAAACTATCTAAACTATATAAAATACTAAACTATCTAAACTATATAAACTACTAAACTACTATTACTATACTATTAATCTACTTACTTGAAGTATTAACTATACTCTTAAACTACTACTCTATGACTGATGTTAATTGTCCTTCAGTTATAAACTACTAACTCAATAACTAATGTTACTTCTCCATTAGTTATTAACTCTATTATACTACTCTTAGCTGATGTCGAATTCTCCTTCAGTTATTTAACTACTATTATATCTACTATGATTATTCTATTTTACTACTAATATTTCTTTCTTATACTTAAATTTATTTATTAACTTTTCTTCTTCTTACTATCCTAAATCTCCAAAATTTATTTCTTTCATTTTATGTAAAACTATTCTTTATCTTTTTGTATTTACTTTGATTATGTAAGCAGGACCTATAAATAGGCCTGCTCAACTATTGTAATAAATTCATTGAGTTCTCTTCTTTTTCAAACTCATCCATCCTCTTCTTTCATCTCAATTAACTCAGTGGTAGAGCTTTCAGCTTTTACCCTGATTTTCATTTTCAGCTCAAACATCATCAATTTTGCCTTTTTTTTTATCACACAGCCCCAAGCAAGCCACATGGTTTCACAAGACCGCTTGGTGCTTTATCAGTTGTCAAAATACACAAAGACAGGGAAAACCATTCCAAAAAGGGGTCTCATGAACTGTCAGGCTTGGATATGAAACAAAAGAGTAAATTCTGCTCTTTGTACTTTTCCTGCCCTGATAAGATGATATATAATATATATTCTTATATTATATTTGATAAAAATAAAAGCTTATAGCTTTATTTGACACCTATAGTGTTGTCTCTGCTACAGAAGTCTGGATATACCTTATTCTGAGTCTTATTGAGGTATGTGAATGTCACTAAAGTGCACGTATAGTGACTATAATGCTTCAATATAATTTAATATGAATTATTGGGAAGGAGGCTTGAACTGACTGGCTACTGTCAGAGGCCATGGTCCTCCTTCTAATAATTTCTAAGAGATTCTATGCGCTCAGATGGAGGGGGGAATGTCCTCAGTTCTGGGAGTAGGTCTCAGTGTTTATAAATAGTGAAATGGTAAGAGCTATGGTCTAAAGACACAAGCAATAAACTTACTGATTGAGTATTCATAAGGTGCTTTGATTTTTTGTATGTGTGTTTAATGGTATTGTTGTGTCAGCCTATGTGATGCCTAGAGCTTAACTCTATTAGCTACACAAGGTGCAAGAGATAAGTACACTCGAATTTTTAGAGTGATTTTGTTTTATTTTTATAATTTTAATTTTTATTATAAAAATTATAGTGTGTATTCTTATAAAAAGAATAAGAAGAATAGGGGCCAGCTAAGCTGGGGTGCTTTAATGCCCTTTCTTTGTAGGGGCCTGCAAGCAGGGGTGCTTTTATAAACCCTTTTGTACGTAGGGGCCAGCTAGGCTGGGGTGCTTTAATGCCCTAGTTTGGTAATATTAAGTGATATAAGAAGAATTTTAGAAATACTCACTATACCTAAGTAATTACTTACCACGAACTGAGATATGATGTTCTTAATTAGAACAGGTAGGAATGAAGGTAGCTGAGGTTTTAGACTGTAAGCTTGACAGTAGAATGGTCACAAGGAAGTTACTGGATTTACTGATTTTCGACGTTTGTATGTAAAAAATATGTATGTAAAATATATATGTAAGCTGTAGTAAGTGATGAGGGATGAGAGGACAAAAAGAGAGCTCTATTTATATCTTTTTCAATCCTCTTGGGGCGCTTTTATTAGTATTTAAATGTCTCACAGAATGTAGGCTGCATTATGCAGGTAATTGATCAATTCTGTGGGCAATGTGAAAAAAATATGGTACATGATCTGTACTCGAGGGATTTATCCTTGGAAATATGTCTTCCAACGATGATCTGTGTAATTTGTATTTATGTTTATCAATTGAATTAGTTGAGTTATGATTTTTTAAACTAAATGCATCATTTCTACTATTCAATTGATATTTGAAAAAATACTTTTCATATTGTTTTTCTTTTCCCATGTCTATTTCCATTTTTCCTCAAGATAAAAATATCTTTTTTATTCAGGAAAAATAGAGACTTCCTTAGTGTGACATTTTATCATGACACTTCTATTCTTCAAAAGGTCTGTGGGAGTGTAATTGTGTTGTTCTGTCTGTTATTTCAAACAAAACAGTTTTGGCCCGTCAGGGCCCGCGGGACTTGTCAATTGGGTTACATAAGCCAACTGAATTCCGTGTCACTGGTGTCAGGGGATGATTATGTCATCATCTGCGTCATTTGACAGTATTGTCAATATGTATTTGTCTCCTAAACTATACACAACACTTCAATTTTATGTATTAAACTGTCTTACTACATATACTTGAGTATATGTGACGTCTCATTTGAGGGGTTTAAGAGGGTTTCCTTCTACTTCTCTTTTGATAATTAAATAAAAAAAGAAGGAGTTATTTTTAGCCCATACTTCTGCTGGGTGACTTGGGTTGTTTTTTCTCAAGGATTCTAAATATGCAATAATATTTTATGTTTGATGCTTCCATAATGGATTATTGTATGTTTATCTTTTTCTCAAGATTTTTCTTTGTATATTTTTTAATTTATTTATTTTTATTTTTATATATTTTTTGTTTTTTGATATTTTTACATATGTTGGCTTGCTCAACATTGTAGCAAGCTGACAATGTTTTTAATAATTGAGTGAGGAATGGGAATTGGGCAATAGTGGGCCTCTATTTATATTCCTAAAATTTATTACAGGGCGCTTCTGAGGGCGCAGTAAGTTCCGAGGTGTGTTTTCCCACGTCAGGGGAGATGTTCCTTCCCTTTATCTTTTTTATTAAATATTTATTAACACAGTTGTAATAGAAAATATCTAATGAACATCATATTTCGAGTTTTTGACTTGA
>JNCO01007309.1:0-12224 GCA_000785685.1 Uromyces viciae-fabae | reverse complement strand
GTGATTCCAGGTATTTGATCCAGTTCTTGAGTCGAAAAAATGAGTTCAGCAGCGGATAAATTGTGATATATAATATGGTCAGAGTTGAGGAAAGGAGTTTAAAATGAAGAATATGTCAATGATAAGCATATATTTCAAATCTGTATTGATATTTGGATGCAAGAAAAAAATGACTTATTTTAATGGGATTTGTATCATATGAAAGGTAAGAATCAAAGGATGAGAGGCACTGACGTGGAATGAGGTCAATTTTTTTATATTTTTTTTCCAAACAATTTATTGTTTAGTTGTTAACTTTGATACGTCCACAGTGAAATAATTAATTGTTTTCAAAAAAAAATGGCGGATTTGAAATGGCGAATTTGGTTGAAATCCGCCATTAATTTTGCGGATTTCAAACTAACTTTGATACCCCCTAATAAAAAAAAAAAAAAGGAGGATCAATTTTTGCACCATACAAAACTTCATTGCACACCACCTTTGCAACTGTGTGAGGAAATCAAGTTTTTCTTTTTTTTCAAATATCTTTTAAAAATACTTGTAAAGGTGATAAAATTACCAAAAAGTTTTTGGCAGCCTTCTGAGCACTCCTGCTGCATATTCTGAGCTTTGCAGCTCAAAAGAAAAAATTTTGGGGTGGTATTACATAAAATAAAAAATTAAATTAAATAAAATAGTTAATTTGGGAAATATGTGCTAGAAATTTTATCACATGTATTTCAACCTTATTAGAATGTATGGTAAAGCTTTTATCCATAGGGAAGTAAAAAAAGTTACTTTTACATTTCCTTTTTCAAAATTTGGCTGCATGTACCAGTTTTTGCAGAAAGTAAATCTAAAAGCAACTTTTTTTTGCTTCCCAGTGGGGATTTGTTTTATCCCACATTTCAATAAGGTTGAAATACATGTGATAAAATTTCTAGCACATGTTTCCTGCATTAACCTTTTTTTTTATCATTTTTTTGATTTTGTGTAATCCCTATGCAAAGAGCAATTCAACATTTTTTTCTGAACTGAAAAGCTCAGAAGATGAAGCATGCTCAGGAGGCTGCTAAAAATTGTTGTTATTTTTTTTAAAAAATGTTGGAAAAAAAAAAAAAACTCTACATCTTCCACCATCAGTTTTGGGTGGTGAAATACAAATTTGAACAACCAAGAAAAAGGAGCACAAAAAAAGTAAAACATCAAAAAAAAAAAAAAAGAATGAAAAAAAAAAACTAGAGAAAGCATGATAATTTGCTATTTATTTTAATTGCAAGATATTTTTTATTTTTTATTACCAAAAAAGAAAAAAAAAAACTAATATAGGAATATAAATCAAATAAAAAAAAGTGGAAATTAAGATGGCTGAGAATAATTGTGGAATAAATTTTTGGATATAATTTACTTTTATTGGTCAGGTAGATGATCAGGAATGATGACTTGAGGAGAAACGGTGGGATCAGTATTAACCGAGTTTGAATTGAGTTGAATTTCATCAAGATTAGTAGTTGAGTCAGAAGGAAGGTGAGTAGAGTCAGACTCAGTAGCAGTTTTATCAATGATACCTGATTCACTAAAGCATAAAATTCCAACACGATCCAAATCTTTAACGATTTTTTCAGCTTGAGGAATATCCATATCACCAATAACTTCATTAACTTTAACTAAAGATTTTGATTTTAAAGCTTTTTGTAATTTTTTTGGAAATTGATTAAATGTATTCCATCTATCTAATAAGAATTTTCTTACTTCTTCTATATCTAATTTTTCTGCTTCGGCTGGATCTTCCGTTTTTAATTCAAGGTTCTCAGGTGGTGGTCCTTCTGGAACTTCGAAGGTAATTGATGTCGTTGGATTCGTTGGGACTAGTTGGATTTGCTCTTTCGACGAGGGTTCTTGTGATCGCTCGGCTATTATCGTAGCACATCGTTTGGATATTCGATCGTAGGTTGAATTAACGTCATCAATAAATACTTGCATGGCTTTCGGTTCACCTGACCCAACTCTAGTAGTAGCAGGTGAATGCAAAACAATCCTTACTAATGATTCACCACCCAGTTCATCCAAATTAATTAAAGGGAAGTATGACTTACTTGCGAAAAAATAAACTCACACCATCTCGACCCAATTTGCGACAATATTGTAATAATAAACCTTGATGAACGCAGTTTTTAGCGTAAATTTTTTTACCTTTCATTTCTGATTCAAATGCTTCAACAAGTAAGGCATCAGTAGTAGACTCCTGAAGGTAAAGAGAAGGATCGGCTTGAATTGCTGAGAGTGAAGATGAGTAATCGGTTGATTTGATTTTGGCGAACTTTTGCGCTGATGTCGATAATTTTGGAAGTTCTTCACTATCATCACTATCATTGTCATCATCACGCTCTTCTTCTTGGGCCTGGTGATGTTTTTGTTTTGAGGGGAGAGATAAAAAAAGAATTGCATTAGATTGCCTGCCGGGTCGATCCGAGGTTTTTGCTTTTGCAGAGTTCAATCTGCTTGATATATTTCAATAGCTCTCATCTACATTATACTCACCAGTGAGGTTGTCGAGTTCTCAATTCCGGATGACCTAGGGTTTAATATTTCAACGTTAGTTTTTTTGACTTTCTTAGTCGATGTTGATTTAGAGGGCACGTTGATCGGTTCTTCAATAGCAGCTGAAGGGTTTTTGTCAACATGCTATGGTTGAAAAGAAAAAAAGGTCAGCATCCACACAAGTAGCCCTCACAGTAGCAGAATCTATGTGGAGGGAGATGGAAGGGCGTGAAAGGAAAAAAAAAAAGACGAACAGAAACGTCAAATCCATCATGAATATCTTCACTAGTGATGTGTTTTTTGGCGTCTGCTTCTTCCTTTTCTAGTTCAAGCTTGCGTTGTGATTCTCGATCAGCAAGTCTATCGAGATGGAAATTGAGTTGCTTTTCAGCAGCAATGTCCTCCTCTGAGGAGGGGGAATCTTTAATTTTCGTTAAGATTTGAGTTATAAGATTGAACACCATCTGATCAATTGTGGGCTGTTGATCAGATGATGGGGGCTCAGCATGACCGGTAGCTGAAAGTTTGGAGGCAGTTTGTCGTAAATGATTGGCTCCATCTTTCCGAGTATTCTCTAGGAGTTGACGTATTCTTTCCAGCAAATCGGCATTCATGGTAGCCTCCTTATGAAGTTGTTCAATTTTAAACTTTCTTTCATCGCGCTGCTGGTGGATCTGACGTTGTTTGAGACGAATGAAACTTCGCTTGTCAACGCTGTGGTATTTAAAATGGGAGATTGGCTTTTGGTAAATGTCCAGGAGTTTTCCTATTCTTTGATGAAGTTAAATTAAACCTGCATGATAGTCGGACATACTTTGGGTGGCATTCGATATCCGAATCATCAGAAAGCTTGATGAAGAAATGAATGATGAGTCAGATTTCTGAAATCTCAAGTCTGAATGAAATCATGATAATTATTTACCTCGAGAGCATCCCACTTGGAGTAGTTCAGTGGCATGTTAATGTTAGGGAATAAAGTTAATCAGAGAGATCAGTGTAGTTTACTAGTTACAGTCACTACATAGTCCGAAGATTCCATGACTGGTGAAATTTTCCCAAACATGTGAAACCTCGATCGACTTCTTGTGAAATATCATCTACAAAATAAACTAAACTCAGAACAAAAAAAATATTTTATATGCACTAGGAAAATGGTAAAGAGCTGGATTCTTGAATGGATAAATAGTAACTCACACTTTCTAAATTGTTCAATAAATATTTTTAAATTTCTCTCTTTCATGTTTCACATATTTATGTTCTAATGAGAATGAATTAAAGCAAGTAATTAGTTGCTTATTAACAATCCTATTGAATCGACCACTTTCAAGTCCACTTGAATATACTTCAGCCTTTTTTTACCAATCGAAAACTGGAAAAGAAAAAAAGGAAATTAATGAGACTCGCTCAAATCCTTTATGCCGGTGGGAGGGCCTTAGCGAAAGTTTCAATCAGTTCAACTAAAAAATCTAATCAATCAAATCCAAAGAATCAAACAAAACTGAAAACAACAACCAAGAAACAATCCACGCTTACCACTCTTGCTAAAAACACAAACCATGAAGAAGGCCAACTTGAATCAGATCAAGAGGCTACCAACTTCTCAGGTCGAGTTCACTCCGAGTCCTACTCAGTTGATAACTTATCAGCTGCATTTCAATCAATCATTTCTTCCTCATCATCATCATCATCTTCTTCAACATCCAATCTTATCAATTCCAATACCTTAGATAAAAATAATCCTACTCAAATCTTTCTTTCAGCCGTGAAAGATTCAACCCTGTCTACACTTGAAAATTATAGATCTTCAATTATAGAATCTCTAGAAAAAGTAGATCCAAGCGGTCGAATTTATAGTAAAAATGTTCGGCAAATGAAAGATATTTTAGGTTTTGAAAAGTGGAGAAAAAAATTAGAACAACACACATTAGAACTTTCACAACAAATTCATCAATTAAATTTATCATCCTCAAAACTGAATAGCTCGGCTTCTTCCAAAATTAAATCATCTTCAAAAGCAAAAAAAATATCCCCATGTGTCGTTAGAACTCCTCTTCAATCATTAGTTTTTCACACTAGGAAGGAATTGGAAGAAAGACCCACAATTTCTGATCCTATTGTTACTAGAAAATTAATTTATGAGTTTTGGAAGTTGGATCAATTAGTTGATGCCACCGTCTTAGTTTCATACTCTGGTTAGTTCTTTATTATGAATCATTATTATCCATAACTTGATGCGAAAAAAATCAAAAAACAGAAAAATTATTAAGAAACCTTTCTATCTAATCGTTTCCTAAGAAAACTTGAAGCAAACATTTTCACGTGTGATTGACCCATTTTTATTTATTCATTTGGTATATTCTTAGGCTTTCCGACTTTGATAGATGAATTATTAAAATTAAAGAATATTAAAAAGGTCATTGCTATTGAAGAGAAACCTGAATATTGCACCATGTATACCGTCAGTAACGAATTCAACATATTTTTTTCAACTAAGAAATCCCTTGCATGATAGGTTAACCCAAATTCGAAATCAATCATTCTCATCGTTAAATATGACTGTTTTATTATTTTTATATCTCATAATTCAACTATAAAATAAAGGATCGATGGAAAGAAGAAGTCACAAATAAACGACTCTTTCATATAAAAAATGATGGGTATTGGTGGGAATCTTATAGTGAAGTAGAAGAAGAGGGTCTCTTAGACGATGTTCCCATTGAACCATGGGGGAAAAGTTTGTTCTTTACATTTCATAAGTCATTTTATTGGATTTTGATAACACTTCTCTCTTAACTGATTCATTCTTATGAAATGCATTAAAAAATAACCCTGTAGCACACCCTTCTTTATTTTTTATTTGTCAATTACCTCACAATAAAAGGTCGCGTCAATTTATAATGCAGCTAATAAGCTTCATACCTAATAGAAATTGGTTATTCCAATATGGAAGGATTCGATTAGGGTTCATTGGAAGTGGAGATATAAGTCAGGTATGCATTTAAATCCATAATCAACCGAATCTTTATAATAGTAATATCTTTGAACATATTTGCAGCTATGAAATTGTCTGATTTTTCTTTTTCTTTTGCTTTTGTTTTTGTTTTTTTGACGTCTTATGTCACACTTGGATTTGAGATTCGAAAAGAGGATGACTCGAGAACAGTCTGAGAAAAAGTATACCAGGGTTACCGCAGCTGCTAATTGTTTAACAACTATAGAAAGTCCATCTAAATCGATTGAAGTACTACAACCTAATCAATTCTTCCCAAGTAACTTCAACTTAGATCTCCAATCATCATCATCAAATAAAGAAAATAAATTAGAAAATACAATTATAAAAAAAACAAGTGTGAAAAAAATTAAATCAAAACCACCTAAAAAAATATATAAATCTTCCCCTGAGGCTGATCCTCCTGCTTATGCTTCTGCTTTACATTTTATTCCTAAATCTAATTTAAATTTAAGTTCAGATGAATTCGAATGTCTAACTTTTTTACAAAAGGTTATGTTCATTCATTCTGCTCAAAGTTGGGTTGAGAGTATCAGGTCAGTTGATTAATCTTTTATTTTTTGTTATTATTTTTTATTAAAAAAAGTTTTTTTTTTTTTTTTTTTTTTTTTTATAATCTAGTCATGCTGCAGCAGGTGCTTCAATAATGTATGAAAAATTAAAAGAAATTGATAAACAAAATCATTCTATCAAATCAACATCAAAGTTAACCAAACCATTTGAGACTTATTATATACCTAAATCTAAAACTCCTAGATCTTTTTCTCATTTAGATTGGATTCATCTTGCTAAAACTTTTAATAAATGGCCCTTTCGTCCTCAAGTTGAGCTTTTTTTTTTTTTTTTTTTTTTTATTCTTCATTAATTTTTTTTGGTTTTAATTGTTTTTGATAAATTGACCATCGCTTGTTTTTTTTAAAAAAAAAATAAAACACTTTCTCCTTTATTCCCTCAAAAAAAAAAAAGAGTTTTGAAAATGATTTGGAAATGGAAGCTGATGATGGATCCACTGTATAAGTAATCAAAAAATAATAATTTAAATAACACTTTAAAGTGTCTGGTTTAAAAATCTGTTGGATGTTACTACAATCAATTGGCCAAAAAATCCTGTCAGCCTGTGACTTCATGTGTAGAAAATTTATTAGACATAAATTCCTATGGTTTTTTTTTTTTTTTTTTTGGTGGACAATTAGGTGTTTTTGACTTCAAGTGAGAATATAAATTGGTTTGCACCTTCATTTCATTGGTGGGTTTCAAAGTAGACTTGTGCACGTGCGGGAAACAGTGCGGGTCCAACTTCTCAGGAATACTTTTTTTTCCTGAATTTGACTTTCAGGAGAAAAATTCCTTCTAGAAATGGGGAAGAAGGAGCAATTTTCTAGTACCTGTAACAAGTCCAATACCATCCTTCCACTCATTTTCTTCACATCTTCTCCCATCTTATTCACATGGAATACACACTAAACCAGCCTGAAAATTGAAGACTCATTTATTTAGTTATTTTTGATTCTTTCACAAATGAGTCAAGTTTTAATGATTACTTACAATCATTGTTTTTTTCATCTAACTTTTTCTTGGTCTTGTTGTTCTTTTTTGATTTTCTCTGTTTTTTATTACTTTCTTCTTGTTAAAATAGGATTTATTTGTGTCATTGATTGCAAGTAACAATTGCAAATAAAATAGAAAAGAGTGAGTGGATGAATGAAGTTTGATGTGGTGTCTTTGAAAGTAAAAATAAAAAATCGAAAAATAAGAAAGCTATTGCTAAAAAAATATTAAATGAAATAGATGAAAGGAAGATATGAAAGAGAAGAACTAAAAGACAAAAAAAGAATAAAAACTCAAGTACAAACTACATTTCAATGTTTAGAAATAAAAAATAATCATTTCACAGTGGTGCAAAAAATACTGCTGATGTAGTTTTTGTTTCAATCTCTCCATTATTTTATTTTAATATTTCATTGAATTGGTCTTTGGATGGATATTCAATTGATGAATCCAACAACTTGTTTGAAAAATTCAATGATTTCAATCTCTGAGAATGGTCTTGAGAGTTTGATAGAAATGATTGATGATCAGATAGATTTGACTTCCTGGTGTCCTTAGATTCAGATATCTGTTGGTTCATGATTGGTTAAATAATGAATAGATCAAGTGCTAAGGGCTGTGGATCAGCAGGGAAAGGTGAGGATTGTAAATGGATAACAATCTGATCCTGTGGGCTGCAAGAAGTTGGGTGGTATCAGTTGGCGGTAAGGGTTCCTGTAGTAAGGCGGACACCGAATTGAGGATTGGGGCAAACAGCTGTGGAGAAGGCATTTGGGGGTACATGTGGGAGTAGAGGGGGAATAAGGGTGCAGGATGGGATGTAGAGGGAAGTGGAGTTTTCAATAGAATATCATAACATATACTTACATTACAGCAACTTGATAGTGAATAAAAGCATCTTAAAAATTAGGATACTCTTCTTAGTAAGCTCTCTTTGGGAAGGCACATGCGGAAGCGCTAGAAGATAGATAAGGGCCACTCTACTGGGGTATGTAGTCTGAAAAGTGTAGGTTTGTCTTAGGAACTTATTATTTCTATTCTCAAAGAAGAACCATTGAGTTCAGGAATCTGCGGAAAGGCAACTTCATGTACAGATACATTATTTCTTTCCACATTGGCCAAGATTGAACACATCAAATTTGCCTGTGGGGAGGAGACTTTTGAATGAGTTTGAAGAATGATTGTCTACTATAGCAGGCATGGTAGACTGGGAACAGTTGTTTGGGCAGTGTGGTACCCCAAAAGAGGCTAGATAATTTAAGCCCTTATGGCAGAATTTAGAAAGAGATAAGTGAGTAAAGACTCTGCCTTTCTTAATAACAAGAAATTTACTGATGGAATGATGTGTTTCAGAGTGAACAGGGAGCAAGGCTACACCTGGTTAACAGTAAGAAATGGAAGTTTAAGAGGGTGTTTCAAGCACTCAGATTGGTCGTGAAAAGAAAAAAGGAAGGGAACAGCAGGATAGCTGTGAGAGCAGGAATGTGAGTCAAATCCTTGTGGCTCTTAAGAAAGGTGAATCAATGTGAGCAATGGCTACACACTGAGGAGTTCAATGATTGTTAAGTGTTTATTTCTTTGTAGGTATGTAAGTATTATTCTTATTAAGGGGGGTTGTCCAGTTATACTTAGATATTGGGAGGATGCATTGTTTTTCTCATAAATCAGATTATCAATGAGGTGGGGGAAAAACACTGAGGAGAGAGCTCCTTACATAGACAAATGGGGGTGAAAACAGGGTGCCAAAAAACAGGGTTTTCAGAAGTATACACCATGCACAAACATAGTAACTGAACTACTGGATTTTCCTGGCATGCATATGTCTGAGCCCCTGCATGATGATGTGACTGTTTAATGATGTAAGTGACTTCTAATACATGTGTAAGTTGTATGTAAAGTCATGTGGTAGGTTACTATGTACATTAAAGACAGCCTCCTATCTGTGTCTTGTAGTATTTTATGAAGCATAGAGGAGATAAAAAATATTAAGTATGAATAAAAAAACCATCCCAACTATTTAAAAAACAATGAAAAGAGAGAGAATGGATCATAAAACTTTGAGGAAATAAACCATCAAAAAAAAACCCAATAAGAAAGAAAAGATGCATACACACCACCATAAAAAATGGAGCAACCAATGTGATATGCTTTCACAGGAACAAAGGGGTCCCTTTTTTCTTTCCAAAGCAATCAACCTTGGTTGATTCTTTTTTTCTTGTGGTGACACCCATCAACAATGAGCAATGAGCAATTAAAACCCAGTATTTCTTGTTCTTATGGGAAAATGATAATGATAAAAAGCTCACATCTTATCCAACTATAGAAAATTCAATGTCATTAATTCCATTTGCACAACCGTTTCCAAGGCGTGATTTGGCTTTCCAAATCAGTTGCTCTGAAAGTTAAAATTAATGTGTTTCACATCATCAAAGTTGTTCTTTCCATTGAAAATTTTGTGATCTTCATCCAAAAGAACAAGGGCATATCTGATAGAAAACTTCAATGAAAGAAGGTCATTTTGTCCAAAATTGAAAGACATAAAATTCAAATAACGAAATTCTTACGCTGCTTGATAATCTCAAGTCTTGTACCTTAAATCCTCCAATGTTGCATCACTTGATTCCCAATTTGTTTGATTTTCACTTTCAAATAAGGAAGGCAATTTGTACTTTATGTCTTGTATCTGTTTGGGCCGCATTTCATTAGTTCATGCTTAGAAGACAGAGCTTGAAATACCTAAAATTCCTTACTAAGTTTAAAATTGTGCATAAAATTAGAACCAAGAAAGTCTTACTTTTATTACTAGTTGCTCTATAGTGGATATGGGATCACCAAAGCCTTGGCCATTTGGAAGAAGTCCACATAGTATTTATTGATTCAATAAATTATTGGTGGGAAAAGGATAACATGAAAATAAAATAATAATAATAATATATATATATATATATGTTGAAATTTGGAACTCAAATTTAAGAAAATAAAAATTATTAATAGATGAATTTTTTAAGAATGTGTGACTAGAACTCAAGGGAGCATTTTCTAGGAAAGGCTCACAGAGAAAAGGTTGAAAAGCCAATGAAGAATTTTATTTCATCTCCAAACTATGGATTATTTATAGAAAACAGAAAATATGGTTGTTAAACCTAACAACTAAAGAGCCCCCCACTCAAGATCCGGAGGGGGCCTGATAAAATAATGATAAATAAAATAAAAAGAGAATTAAGAGATAATTAGCAGACAATGTACTATCAGACTGACACACATGCAGATAAGACTAGTTAAGAGATAAGCAATTAAACACAGATTGCTAGGGGCGTTAATCCCAACAAATTAACTCTAAACAGAATAAAAATAAAATAAAAGAAGAAATAATACGTAGAGATAAGAAAAACACACAGTGATTTAAAAGACAGGGCTCATGGCTACAAGCTTATTCTAAAGGTGTATGATCAGACTACTTGTAAGATAATTCTCAGATTTATTTTAAACTATTTTAAAAAATAATAATGTAATAATTTTCAAAATAAAAAGAATTTTTTATTCATAGCATAAATTAATTTTTTAAATAAAGAGGCATAAAACAAGATTGAGGAGTTGAATGGTGAAATTCCAACACCCCTCCCCAACTACTCAATTTTGAACTAAAAGACATCGGAGCAAGAGACTAATTAACAAAATAAAAGTTTACCCTTTTTTTTTTTTTTATTATTACAATTTTTTCATTTCAAAGTGAATGAAGTATTGATCAAAGCTGAGCTGATAGATTTTATTTCTATTTGTAATTTTTATTTTTATTTTTATTTTTTATTTATTTATTTTTAATATTTAAAAGGTTGATTGAATGTGAGGTTGTTGGAGGTTGTTGATGAATGTGTTTAATTGGTTATAACAAATAAGTGAGTTTATTTCAGGTCAGAGACAAAGTTTGAAGTCGCGCGAGAGAAACTGGAGTTGAATAAATTGAGCCAGGTTGAGTAGATGATATTGATGTAATAAAATGTGTCGCGCAGGGTAGTTTTTTTTTTTTGTTTTGTTTTTTTTTTTTTCTAAATTGAAATGAATGGTTGATTCGCGATTCATTGGTTTGGATTAAGGAAACAGTTAGGTCACGCAGAATAGAATTTGTTGATGAGGAAGGCAATATTGAGTCGCCCAAACAATGAATTCAAGATGTCTGGATTAAATGTTGATTCGCTCAAGGTAGATCAAGAACAAGTGAGGAATCAAAACAGAAATTCAAAAATAACATGTCTTATGTTTGTAAGACAGATGATGTTCTAATTATACAATTGATATCCGAAGAATGAAATCGGATTGAATCAGAAATTTTTTCTTGTTTTCATAGAAGTATTCGTTGAAATGGACTGTTTAATTCCAATGAAAGATTTGAGCAAGATGAATTCCAGAAAGATGACAAATTTGCAAGGAATTCAATTTCAAATTTGAGCAAAGAATGAAACTAAGGCTATCAAAGCAATGAAAAGTGTCCCCCGGCAGATGATATTAGCTGCCAACTTAGCTAATTAGAGAGTTTGAAGCAGGAAGATAAACAAAAAATTAACATATATAAATCTAGTGTTGAATCTGAGTTTTTGACTATTAATCGTGTTGAAATTTGGAACTCAAATTTAAGAAAATAAAAAATTTTAATAGATGAATTTTTTTTAAGAATGTGTGACTAGAACTCAAGGGAGCATTTTCTAGGAAAGGCTCACGGAGAAAAGGTTGAAAAGCCAATGAAGAATTTTATTTCATGTCCAAACTATGGACTATTTATGGAAAACAGAAAATATGGTTGTTAAACCTAACAACTAGAGAGCCCCCCACTCAAAATCCAGAGGGGGCCTGATGAAATAAAAAGAGAATTAAGAGATAATTAGCAGACAATGTACTATCAGACTGACATGCATGCAGATAAGACTAGACAAGAGATCAGCAATTAAACACAGATTGCTGGGGGCGTTAATCCCAACAAATTAATTCTAAACAGAATAAAAATAAAATAAAAGAAAAAATAATACGTGGAGAAAAGAAAAACACACAGTGATTTAAAAGACAGGGCTCATGGCTGCAAGCTTATTCTAAGGGTGTATGATCAGACTACTTGTAAGATAATTCTCAGATTTATTTTAAACTATTTTAAAAA
>JNCO01007308.1:0-12225 GCA_000785685.1 Uromyces viciae-fabae | reverse complement strand
TTCTTTAAGTAGGTATGTGTACCTACTGTTTAAAAACTTCAACAAGCCATAAATTTTAAACTAAAAGAGTTATGAAAATTCTGATTGAATTTCATGAATGTACGATAATACAGCATGAGTGGAACATGCTGCGTGTGCCTGTATGTCAATCTTAATTCTTCTCCTTTTTGGTGTAATTGGTGTAATGATATTTATTTGGCTTAATTGGTGAAGAAGGGCTTAGAAATCATAGGTGGCTCAGCAGAGTGACCTAGGTTAAATTTTGATGAGGATTCAGAATATGTAATAATATTCTGAGAGTTTTGTATAATAAAAAGAATACATGAAATTTTACATGTTTTTATACTAATTTTATGATTTTGTAGGTTTTTTGGATACTTGTTTTATCTCAAAACCTGACAATTCCTTTGACAAAATGATGAATAGAGGTTCAATATGAAGAATTTTGAGCTCAAAATTCTGGAGCTGAAGCTGAATGCTCTAATTTGACTGGGCTAATAAGTATTGGAAAAAGATTAGAAAAAGTTTGACTCAATACTTTGTTGCAATTGAGGAAGCAAGCCTTTTTATAAAGCTTGCTTACATAATCAAAAATAAAAAAAGAGTACAAAATATTTATAAAATAAAATCTACCAGAATAATTTTCTAATATAATTTTAATAAAGAAGATTTTAGTTTAAGTAACTCAGCAGAATTTATGGGCAGAACTAAGTGCAAACTGTGTTGACAAATTAGCCTGAAGGCATTTTGACTGAAGGTTTAAAGTTTAAATAGAAGTAGTAGTATTTTTAAGTGAAGAATTTAATTTATTAATTTAATAAGTAGAAAACTATTTTATTCAGAAAATATTGAATTGTAAGTCACTCAATATTCCAGAACAATATTGGAACCATTTCACTTGAATTGCACCATTGGTTATTCAAATCTTTTCTGTTAAACCAACAGCCTCAAACAGCTGCTTTTGATCCATTACATTTTCCTTAGGATCATCCAAATCAGCACATACTGGCTCACTCAACTTCAGTCAAATCAATCTCCTAAACAAGCGACTTTTTGACAAAACCATTTGAAAGAAAGTTGTAGAGAAAAATCTCAGCTTTTATTTTCACTAAGTTTCAACAAAATTGGTCCAGTAGTTCAAAAGGTATTGCACTAAATCTATCAAATCCATCCAACTTCAATTGACTTAATATTAACACTCCAGAATCCCCTTATTAAGACAAAATAAAATGGCCTCATTAATTTTATTATCTCCACAGGCTATCAGGGTTATTCTATTAAATATATATTTTCTTGTTTTTATTCTTATAAGCTTTTTTTTTCATGAAGTTTTATTTTTTTTCAAAAGTTTTTTATTTCTGTTTTGTTCAAAAGGAAAAGTTTCAACTTTTTCTTTCCAAAAGAAAGTTTCAATTCTTTCTTTCCAGAAAAGGTTGTTAATTCCAACTTAGTTTTTTTTTTTTGCTGAGTCTTTTTTTTTTCATCAAGTTTTATCATTTGTCAAAAGTTTTTTCTTCTGTTTTTTGAAGAAAACACAAGTTAAATGAAGGATTCTTAAGCTGTAAATATCAAATGCTATGCTGAATTGGTTGCCTGTGCTACCTGTTTTTTGAAGAAAACACAAGTTAAATGAAGGATTCTTAAGCTGTAAATATCAAATGCTATGCTGAATTGGTTGCCTGTGCTACCAAATTGAAGTGTAGCGCTTGAAAAAACTAACAGGTCTATCCTCACATGTAGCGTAGTGGTTGCTTGAGCTACACTTTACTGTAGCATAGTGTTTTCAAAAAATAACACCACTACACTACAGATTAGAGGAGATCTTGGTAGTTTTAACTTTATTTTGGGGCATCTACGCTACCCTACGCTAAATTATTATTTTTTTTTTGGAAAAAAAAAGCAGTGTTAGTTGCAAAAAAAAACCTCTAACAGTAGTGTTTTTGTAGAGTAGATTAATAAGCTACACTACACTACGCTACACGCTACAAGTAGCATAGCTGGCCCACTGTTGATCTTGCCTCTCATTTGTTGATATTTCTATTTAAGGTTTGTTAAAAGAAAAATCCTCAACAACTCAAGCTGTGCATCTCTGAACTTTGGTATTGTCAAATCAACACTTAGAGTATGTATTCAATGATCTTATTGTTCAACTTTTATTCATTGTACTCATAACTATTATCCAGTTGTTTGTTTCTTCTTCTGCACTATTTTCTTTTTATTATCTTTGTCTTAAGTTAACGTTTAGGCCTTAGGTACATATACTTTCTTTCTTATTTTGTTATCTCATCATGTTGTCTTATCATCATTATTGAAATTATATTTTCCTTAGTTTATCAAACTTAACAGTTTATTCTTTCATTTAAGTTTCCTTTTCCTTCCTTATTTTTTTCATCCGTTGTTTCTAGGTTGGTTCACTCACAGCTCTCTCCATTTAATATTTAAGAGCTTCTCATCAAAATTTTGTGTTAGAGTTGTGTGCTGTTTGTATATGAAATTAGTCAACTAGTTCATCTCGCTACTAAGACTCATGTGATCATATTTCAGTGATATAGATTGGTTCACTGGTAGCTCTCTCCATTTCACACTTGAGAGTTTCTAATTAAGATTTTTTGTCAAAAGTTGGTTCAGTTGTAGCTCTTTCCATTTAATATTTGAGAAATTCTTATATAATTAGCATTTGTTGTTAAAACTGAGTTATGGGTATCATTCTCCCAGCCCCCTTTGCCTTTGTTGACTTGGCAGTCTTGGGCGATCTATTAAAAAGACTCAACCCCTCCTAATCCCACAAGATTTAACTTTATATTTACCAATCAATTTCTGGGAAGGCTCAAGCCTGGTGGAACGAAAATTTTTACTTAAAAGTGCAGTCTGGTGTAGAAGAAGGAGGCTCAGATTTATGTTAAGTCAAAAATTTTAAAAATAAATTAATTGGTTTTTAAGATTTTTTCCAATGAAAAATGACATTTTAGACTTCAAGCCTTCCCCAGATAGCACATATGGTATTGTAGAATCCATCGAGGCTAGATTTATGTGTCATGGCTTCCGCGGTTGAACGGTTAGCTTTTTTAACTCTGCCAGAATTTGGCGAACGCGTGGATATCAAGATCTAGCGCGCCTGGCTTTGAACAAAACAGCTCGCGCTACAATAGCCGATCAATGACTCATGTTCGGAAAAGAATGCTTCCTTGTAAGTCTGTTTGAGTTGAATTCAGGTGCGATTGCGTATACATTTTGACAAAGGGGTGGACGCTTGGTTCAATTGGCATTACAACGCGGTTAAACAAAGGGTAGAGGAACGGGTGATACAAAGAGAGAAAGGAATTGTAGATCTCCAGCTAAAGAATTGTTGGTGATTGGGGCTTGGAGGAAGAAGGAAGAAGGAAGAAGAGAGTTTGGCTTGGTTAATGAGTGAAATGAACCGCGACTGACTACATATCACTCATCACCATCCAACTTAAAAGTTCGCGACTATTTCACTGGAATAATCCAGCCTGATTACCATCACGAGAAAAGGAGATAAACATAACCAGAATGTCCATCATTAACATCAGTTGAGTCTTCCATCGCCTCACATCACCTCATCCCACTTCATACCATCTGGCTCTTACTAGACGTCTAACCTTTTTTTTTCTTTTCCTTTGCGGTCTATTTACTTGACAGCTGATATTGTCGTCCTAGAGAATCCAGCCAAGTTTACAGACTCTTATCGTTTCAAAATCACGTTCGAATGCATCGCTCCTCTCGAAGATGGTATGTAAATAATATATGCACATTTCATCTCATCTTCAACTGGATTGACTTCATTTGTCTTACATGCTCCATCATTTGACAGATATCGAGTGGAAGTTGATCTACGTAGGTTCTGCTCAGACTACCGATAAAGACCAAGAACTCGACACTTGCATGGTTGGTCCAGTACCGGTGGGTGTTAACAGTTTTACATTCGAAGTAAGTTATTTGTAATTTTCCAACTCAACCTCATCATCATCATCCAATCGAGTTATCATGACTAAACCTGATCGGTTCGACATCCTAGGCTGCTGCACCTGATCCAGCTCAAATTCCCACGAACGATATCGTGGGTGTGACCGTGATACTTTTGACAGCATCATACAAAAATAAAGAATTCGTCCGAGTAGGATACTACGTCAATACAGAGTACGATGACCCAGAATTACGAGCACTCTACTCAGATTCAGAGTTGATCACAGAAGAAATGATTAAAGCTAGACCTGATCCACCCATTATCCCAAAACTTGTACGAAATGTACTGGCTGAAAAACCACGAGTTACTCGGTTCAAAATTACTTGGTAAGTCAAGTAATTTGAACTCCTCTTTTCATTCATTAGACTTTATGTGCATGAGCTTATTCCCCGCTTTTTGATTACACTACTAGGGATTTGCCTCTTCAGCCTGAACCGACTGTTGTCCCACAAGAAGGAGAAGTCGTCAATAAGTTTGCACCGACTCCGCTCGATCAAGACGCGCCGCCAGTCACAAATGTTCTAAGCAACCATTCCAACACACAAAAGATCGTACCGGAAACCATGGCGGCCTTAACATGAATGTGAAATATGCATCAATCGGATTCGTGAGGGGCTAAGCTTCTTACGTTGTAGCCCGCTTAGATTTATTCATTCTATTTTTTAACTGTAAAAATGATCATTGTTCTTTTTTTTCTCCTTGCCTGCGAGCCATTTGGCTCACAAAAAACAAATGACCGTAGAAGTTTTTTGCAATTTATACGTGTTATTTATTATTTACTCAATTACGCCCTGAGATTTCGACTATGATAATGAAACATTGCACTGTTTCTCCAGTAGGTTACTTGGCGAACGACAAGATCATCGGGAACCATTTGTTACAATCAGTTTCAATTCACACCTCATAACTTTGCTCAAAAGATATTCCTTTAATGGCAACAATATTTGAACTCATTTATCACATTCTCAGGTAGTTTGCTAAGGTCAATATTCTGTAGAGTGTTCTTTGTCAACGCTGGAAGGATAGAATGTCAACGTAAGCCAAACTGGGCTTGGCAAATTGTATGACATCCCTAGGAAGACAACAAAGTCAGAATATTGCAATGACCGTGCATGTCCATTATGTTGCGCTCAATTACGATTCACGATGCCTCCTAAAACCGCTTTAAGAGGAGAAAGATTTTTTCCCCTCCTACAACAAACTTGTCTTAGGAGGAGTAAAATCCTGGTTGTTGAAACCAACCTCATGGGCTTATTTTTGGGAAGTTGCCAAGCACATGGGCTTGGTAAGAGAGTCACAAACATCTGATAGCTTCCTTTAGGGGTTTGATTCAAGGACCAATCACATCTCCCTCAGATTGCAATCATCAGTGGGGTGTGGGCATCCGGAATTGTTTGCAGTCTCAATGGTTCCCCAAATACCTGATTTTAAGATTATGAAGGTGACTGTCGAACAACTCATTCTCAACTTTTTTTGCTAATCTACCATTGGATAGACTATCCTTGACTATGCCAATGATAATGGCCGTTGTCTCTATGGATACAAACCATAACTCAAGTTCCACTTTTGCTTTCTTAATTGAGAAACACTGATCTTTACATCAGTTATTAAAATTACAAAAAGAAAGAAAACACAGACTTTTCAGCTGCAACAATGGTGGCTAGATTGGTAGTTAAGTTGGCGCTCAAAGAATGGGGTTGAGTTACACTTCAAAACAAAACAAAAAGTTATGACAATTCCCCAACAGGTACATATGGTCATGAAAATATTGGAAGCCACTGTACATACAAATTTAATTGGGGCAAATAAAAAATGGATGACTTGTTTTTTCACACCTACTGATTTTATCAGATACAGGCATGTATTTTTCTGAAAAAAAAATTGCTATTGATTTCACATACCACATTATAGTATATATCAGTTGTATGTACAAAAAAATTGTATCTAACACCTTATAAAATAAGCAATGAGTTTACAACTTGCCAACATGTTTTCATGTCAGTTTAAGCGTTAATCAAGACAGAAAGAGAAGGAAACAGAGGAATGAAGGAACATGAACATGAAATTAAGCTTTAGAGTGTCATCTCTTGCGGTTGTGGAGTGCTTGTAACATTGCAGGAAATTCTTGAGACCAAGTAGGGTGACTATATTTCTCATCTAAGGTATTACCAGCTTATTTGAAGGATGCCTTCTTGCTAGATATTCAGATACAGCAGGTGGAGGGAAAGACAGATGAAAAAGGACAAATTCATGATTGCCTTGACATTTATTGCAGAGTGCCTCTTTTTTACAGCATTGAGAATACCAATGTTGGGCCTGCTGTGCTACTTGTAGTGTTTAGAATAGCATAGTGGAGCTTATGAACAAGGGTGGGCTGCTACACTACAGGCAAAATTTAGGGCAGGGTAGGAAAGATTTTTTCCCCCAGGATTTGGTTAGTGTTAGTTGATGCTACAGTTCACTATGCTAAATGTAGGTGTAGCACAATTTTTTTCCCCAGAATTTCTGTTGCTTTAGATGAAGTTAACCACTGATACACTAACAGCCAGTGTAGCTTTTCCACTGCTAACAGAAATTCCCTTGAAAAGAAGTATAGCATGTGTCTACACTAACATTTAGCCTAGCTGATGACACACTATGCTACACTGCACTACATTATATGTCAAACAAAATTTGATGATTGACCAATTTTTTTTAAAAAAAACAAGCTGATTGTTGCTTTATTTTTATTTATTTTCTCTTAGAATAGTACTCACCCACCCTTAATAATCAAAAGAGAAATAAGTTGAGTCACCCTCCAGGGTGCACTCTAGCACCCTGAAAGGGTTTTTTATCAATTGATCAACTGGCTTTTTTTTTTTTTATTAGACTAATCAATTCTTTTCTTTATTTTTTTAGGGCGCGTACCATAGAAATTTCTTTTTTTAAAAACCGCTTTTTTAAAAATGGTTTCTTTTTCCTAACCCAAAAATCAATTTCCAAAAACATGTACCACAGAAGTGCAGTTTTCCACACTATATATTCCCCTCCACGGAATCTATTAACTCTCACTAACCCTTTCCCACATCAAATTCCCAATCAAGCAATCTTTTTTCCCATGAATCCCAATCCAGCCTCAGCAACAATACCTCAAGATCAAAAATTTCAGATTTTACAATGTTGATTTCAACGGCAGCAGCGGCTGCTGCACTTGTGGCAATAGACTACTACTATCAAAACAGGTCAGATTGTTACAGAGATGGTGGACATGCAAGATATGTAAAATTCATCATGAAGATTGCATGTCCCAATCTGTTTTGCAAAATCACAGGCCTCAAAAGACCTACTTTTGACAAGCTAGTTGATGAATTCAATGAAATTGGCTTGCTTGTTGGAGGTTGCTTAGTTACTGTGGAAGAGCAGGTGTTAATGTTCCTTGATATTGTCCATTATATCAACTCCATGTGTCAAACAGCTGTGAAGTTCTGATGTGGTTTATACACTGTCAATAGGTCAGTTTTTTACCAATATTCTCATTAATGTTTCAGTGTGTTTCCTTATCATCATTTTCTTTTTCATATAGGTATTTTGCTGAGGTTCTTGAAGCACTAGTATTGCTGTACCCAGTCTATGTGAATTAAAATACCACGACCACAACACTCCCAGATGAAATACAAAAAGATTCAAAATATGCTCCATTCAAGAACTTTTTAGGTTCCCTTTGTAAAATCTTAAAAGACTAAATCAGAATTAATAATTTATTTTTCTAATATTTCACCCACATGTCACAAGTTCTTCCGGCTCACTCAGTAACTCAAATAAAATAAAATAATAATCAAAACAATAATAAAAATCGTCTCAGCTAAATTCAAAACCTCGACTAATCAAAATCATCAATCGAATCTTTCAATAAAATCTCATTCAATTTTTTTCTTTTCATTTCTTTCTGTTCTCTTTCATTATTCTTTTAAAAATCAAAACACTAAATAAATCATGCTATTGGTGAGATCCTAATTTCCTCTTATCATTCAATTGAAATCTAAATCATCAACTAATCAAATAAAAACAATGTTTCTATATTACAACTCAAAAATCAACCTATTCAAAATAAGACCTTCAATTATTAAATCAATTCTCACTATCGAGTTTGTTTCTTTTATTTTCTTTATTTCCTATCAAATTAAAAAATTGTTTATCTTTCCTTAAATCAAATCTAACTTGTTTTCTATCTTCAGTTCACTGATTCTAGTAATTAAAATTTTTATAACTCAAATCTTTTACCCTTGATGGGCTTTTAATTCCAGCTCATTTCCTGGTCCATCTTCAATCTCTGTGGCAATCACAAAAAAGGCTTCATAGCACAGAACGTACTTGCTGTTGTAAATTTCAATTTTGAATTTTGGTATATTCTAGCAGGATGGGAAGGCAGCTCCCATGACACTCATATTTTTAATGATGCCACCTCAAAAGGATTGAAGATACCTGACAAGAAATACTTCTTGACCAACACTGGTTATGGCTTACAACCCGGCTTAATAACTCCTTATCTTGGTGTCCGATATCACCTCAAAGAGCAAGCAAGTGCTGCATTGTGACCATCAAATAGCCAAGAAATTTACAATATACAGCACACATCCCTTCAAAATGTGGTTGAACACCTCTTTGGATCTTTCAAAAAAAAAATTACTATTCTCAAGTCTACTCCAGAAACTGAACTGGAAAAGCAGATTTGGCTTGTATATGCACTGTGTGCATTATGGAACTTCATACAAAAGCATGAATCAATCACATCACTTTTTGAAGAAACAACAATAGAAACAACTTCCTCTACAGACGAATGGTCTGGAATGGCTTACGGCTCATTGGAAGAGGATTCTTTTATGAAAATACGCAGGGATCTTCTAGCAAAGAAGCTGTGGGATCAGTATCTTGCATACACTGGCCAATCAGCTTGTTAATTGAATTGTTTCTCTTACATTCAATTCCTTCTTTTTAATCTTACTTATTGAATTTTTTATAAACATCAATCCCCTCAAAAAAAAAATAATATAAAATAAAAAATAAACAGTAAACAATATTTTATTCTCTTTTTTCCTTGCTTCATTCATGTGATCTTTCTTTCTGGCTTCATTTATGTGAGAAGAAGATTTTTTTTTCAAAAATATCTCTTGTGCTTTGTCCTCAGGAAAAATGTACCCTTTTCTCTCAAGACAATAAATGTATTTTCTCACAAAAATGATGTGCAAAGGACAATAAATTTATTTGTCCAAAAAATCCATGTTTGCAATAATCAATTGAATTACACAATCCTGAGATAATCCAAGAAAAAAGAGAGAAAAAAGCATTAATAAAAACAAGAAGAGGAAAGTGGTCGTGGTTTGATACCAAGAGCATGTTGAAGCTCAACAGTGATTCCATTTTTTCCTAATGCCCGCAGAATTCTTTCTCTAACCACATCTGGAATAGCCGTTGTGATAAGGTTTCAGAAAGCGATAAAAATGTGGTGGCCTTCTTTTCATCTTCAAGAACCCAGAAAAATTGAAGGTAGTTTTCATCATGGATTTTGTTTAAAATTTTTTTTGCTAGTTTCTTGAGGGCCAAAGCGCTAGGGATGTTTGGGATGGTTTGAAATATGGTGTACCAGCTTGAGGAGGGGCCATATGGTGACTAGCTTGGGTTACACCAACAAAGCTATTTATGCTCTTTGTTAAAACTGACCCCCTGGTTTCACGGAATTGTTTGTTGGTTTGTTGGAGGCTGCAGAGGATTTGCTGATTGATTCAGCAGCTGGGTTGGTAGTTTCATCAGTGCTGGTGTTGTTGTCAGAGGAGATAGAGATAGGTTTTCTTTTGGTTGATTTGGATTTGGATTTCTCTTTGTTTTTGATTTTCAAGGGCTTGGTTGGAGATCCGGATGTTTCAGTGGGTGGAAGGTTATTACCGGCAGCTTCTCCAGTTGCAAAAGTACCAGAAAAAACAGGCTCCGCAAGGTCATAAATTGGAAACGGTTTGTCTCGAAGATTTCCAAAGTTTCTTGTGGGATGAGCTAGGATCAACTCATCCCATGTTTTTGAATTGGCCACCACAGTCCCTTTATTGCTGTCCCAACCAAAATCAGATTGTTCACACAAGTGTTTGTAGTCAAAAAAGAGGCCTTGGAGTACATTTTTTGGTTCTTGATCTGTTTGCGGCTAATATTGAGTTTGAATTGTTGATTGAGGCTCTGAATCACATAGGTCCAACCCTCCTTCTTCAAGTTCCCGTTGTTGGTTGCATGCCTGGCAGTTGTTTGTTCAAGTATAAGCTCAAGTAGCTTCAAATTCTGAGTGGTTTTCCAAATATTAGGGGTTCTTCTGTTGGCCTCATGGTAAGGAGATTTAGCAATGGAGTTGGGAGCCTTTGGAGAATCCAATAAAATATTTGAAGTGGGTACAGAAGGGGCTCATTTGGGAGCAATTATGGTAGTGGATACCTCAGAATTCCTGGCCTTCTGACCTTGCTTCTTGCCTGGTTTTGGAGTTTTGGTGGTGAGCTCTTCAACAGTTGGGAGAGATGATTGAGATGGGTTACTCATGACTGTCTTACAAGACAAGGTGGGAAGGGGTGACAAAAGCACAAATTAGTCCAAAATTCCAAGGATTAGACAACAAGCAATGCAGAAACTTGCCAGAATGCACTAGTGGTGTGTTCAGTATTGGCGTGGATTTCAGACTGATAAGTATTGAAGAAAGGGAGATTGGAAAATTTGAAAACATTGATTCCAAAAATGGGGTGAGGGCTGTTTCCAAAAGCAGGCCAAAAATTGGAGAAAAAATTTTGCAGGTTTTGAGAAAAACTCCTGGGTATGGTACACGTTTTTGCTAAAAAACTAGTTCTTGAAAAAAAAAAGAAAATGTAACCCCTGCGCCGCTATGGTACACACCCTTATGTTTTTTTCCCTTAGAATAACACTCAACCACCCTGATTAATCAAAACAAAAATAAATTGAGTCACCCTCTTTTTATCAATTGATCAAATTTTCTTTTTTTTCAATTCCCCCATTCACCCAATTTCATTCTTTAATCTTCTTCTTGATTGACTCTTGTCAAAAATTGAAAAAGAAAAATAAAAAATCTTACCATTGTGAGATTCAGTTGACAAGAATCAACTTCAACAAAAAATACCTGAGCTCAGCACAATCTCATAGATCTATCTCCATCCGTGAACATAGAATTTTTCATTAGAATCATGAAATTACCAAATATCACATCCAGAACTTAAATCAAGTTGATCTCACAAATACTTAGTTTTTCGGATTTGCTGTTGCAAAAAGGTTTGTAAGGCTTGATCTCTCCTTTCAAAAAAGTCCTCAATTGTCTCAAATGGTCAATTTTTTAAAAATTATATAGTGGTTTAAAGTGCATGTAAAAAATCAGGTTTTGCAAAAGCTGCCACAATTTTTGGTGGTTTTGAAAAACCGGCATTTTTAATTCAGGACTTTTCTTTTGGTAAATTTGTGGAGGCTTTTCAAAAACAGGCCTAAAAAAAAGTAGTGTTTCGCAAAAACCACCAAAAATGTAGTGAATCTGATTTTTTTTGGTAGTGGATTTAAGGGCCCCCTAACTTTATTTTATTTTATTTATTTATTTATGAAAATACTCACAACTTTTTGTTGATGAATTGGGTTTTATTTTTATTTTTAACATTTTTAAATCATTTTGACGGATTGAATGGGGAATAGTGTACCCTTTGCCAATAGACCAAGGTGTACTCATTGCCTACCTGTTGATTGATCAGTGAAATATCTGATTCAAGTCCTCTTTTTCCTGTGCTTATCATTTTCTTATTTTTGGTACTATTGCTATTTCTCCAACCTATCATTCTCAATCAAGTCTGGTCAAATCAACCAGATTTCAAATGAACATCTGCTCTATCATGATCATGAAGTTTAGAGAGGTAGAAATATTAACAAAATTGAAGAAAAATCAATCAAAAGGATTTTTAATATCATAAGTTGAATAGTTCATACTAAAAAATTGGATTTACCGGAGGCCAAAATTGAAGAAAAATCAATCAAAAGGATTTTTAATATCATAAGTTGAATAGTTCATACTAAAAAATTGGATTTACAGGAGGCCTTTATTTTATTTTATTTTATTTTTTTTTTCTTTTTCTTTTTCTTTTCTTTTTCTTTTCTTTTTTCTTTTCCTTTTTATTTTTATTTTTATTTTTATTTTTATTTTTATTTTTATTTTTCTTTTTCTTTTTCTTTTTCTTTTTCTT
>JNCO01007303.1:0-12226 GCA_000785685.1 Uromyces viciae-fabae | reverse complement strand
GCCGGAAAAAAATGAGAACTCCACAAAGTCCTTCACCCAGTCAGGGTCCCCCTTCTTGGAAGGAACCCAGCACTTAAATGCTATGTTCATCCACACCTCTTGAGGCTATGCCAAAACATTAAAAGAGGAGGTGGATTAGTGGTGAAGAATGTGGAATTCATGGTAAGTGGCAAGTACTCGCCACTGGGGCCTTAGAACCATTGCTTGCACTACTGGGCAAGGAACACGGAACAGTGTCCCAGTCAATTGGTTTGCTTCAATGGATCTTGTCTTTGTGCAAGGTTTCACTATTTGATGTCTTCTAACTCGCCCTCATTGCAGCAGTTGTTTATTTGGGGGATGCAGTTTTCTCCCATATCTTGAGTAGCAAAGAGGTCTATGGGCTGGTGGTTTATATGATTCTTTGAGAAAATATTAGGCCAATGTTTTGTGGAATTGAGGAACTGCTGGACCAATTCAATGACCTGAAGAGATATTGGTGTGTCAGATATCATATCAGCAAGTCTGATATCATATTGGACTTGCTGATATGATAATCATGTGGATATCCCGGTTGTATATCAGAAATTGTAGCAATTTTGAACAATCTTTGCAAGGTCATTTCAAAATCCAATCTTGCCAAAGGTAAAAATTTCTCAAGAGTGTTCACACTTGTTCAATTCAGAGGGATTACAAGAAAAGAAAGCAATCACCAAAATCAAATGAGAGTTATATAAATGAAATTTACTCTTGAGCTAAGCATCACAAGGGGGAAAAGGTAAGATCAACTAATTCCCCTCCATATTAACCATAACCATAAGAAACAAAGAGTAGTGGGAAAATGGTATTTGGAAAAGAAAAATTTGCCTTGCAAGTCAAAATACTACAAGGTGTTTGATTCCAGGGCATCATTCCGTAGATAGTGAGTATAGAACTTCACCCCATCACATAGAAGATGTCGGGGCCCCACCCCAAATCCTAATAGTGCCAATTCCTGCTCTAGAGATAGTCATTTGCTACCTGTGGAGGGTACCTAGTACCGGTTCAGCAGGTACCTCTCACACCTGCCGCAGCACCAGTGAGAGATGCCAGGTGCGGTACTAGGTACTTGATTTTGGCAGGAATGTGGTGTGGTACCCAGGGGGGGGGGGGGGGGGGGGGGGGGGAATCAATTGCTGTGGCCAGCAGAAAAGTTGTTGGCTTAGCTTCTCAATAAAATAAATGGCTGCCACCCACAAACAACCCAAGAATTGATTCTCTCTCCCATTTTTGACATAAACCCAAGAAAATTCACCAGGTCAAGAGAAGCCACCAGAAGAAACCAATCAAGTCCCAATTTACAAAGACAACACCTCCCCTCAACCTAGCCAGCCTTCATCCAATGAGGAGGAGTCAAGTGAGTAAAGATCTTCTACTCAAAGAGCAATAAAATCAGAGGTGGTACCTTGGAAAAATGTAAAGAGGGGCTTGGTAATGTAACAAGGGCCAGAAACAAGTCAAAAAAAAAAAAATGTAATAGTCTCTCATGAGGATTGAGCCCAGAATCAATTAATTGAAGTTGTCTGAAAGGTAGGAAGCAATTAAGTTAGTGATTCTTGAAGGAAAATTATTGAATCTGTGAAAATTGAAGCACTTTTTAGCAATCTGGAGGCCCAATTATTGTGGAGGTACCTGAGGGTACCTGCAGGAGCTACCTGTTGAGGTAGTGACTTATGCTTCCAAGTTTTTACTTATTTTTGTTTTTCTTTTGTTATTCTCATGTCACAAATCTGTGACATGTTTGTTTTTTGTTTTTCTTTATGTAGGGCAAAATGTTGTGACAAGTGATTCCTCACTTGTTCATACATTTTGCTTTAGGTCAGTCATTTTCATTATGTTATATTTCTTTTCTCTTTTATGACTCATGTAATTATACTTGTTCATACATTTTGCTCTAGTTCACTGCAACAGGTTATGAGCCTCAGTTGCTTTTAGTAAAACAACACAGTTTATCGGCTTTGAGCTAAAATGAGTAAAAAGAACACTTCAATGATTTGTTTCATTTTCATCAGCACAGATGACTTCAAATCTTCCAGCTCCTCATCAAACGCCGATGTCGAGTCAAATATTGGAAAATTCCAACACTTCTTTGTTAAAAGTTTCAGGAATAGTTCAACTTAAACCTCCTGGAGCCGATTCAAACTATATTGATTGGAGTATGGTCGTTCGAGTACTACTTCGATTGTCTAAACTCTCATATTTTATTCAACCTCAAAATCAAAAAGATCGTCCTAAAACCTTTGATCACGATAACAATGTCGTGTGCGCTTTTATCATTAGGACTATTGATTCGGCAAATTTAAGGTTTATTCGTGAATATGATGATAACACATTCAAGATGTGGAACACCATCAAAGATGCTCACCAAGACTCTTCTTCCGGGGGTCGTATGTACTGGTTAAGAAAACTTATTCTAACTAAAATGTCGGGTGACAATATTGATGCACACATCGACGAAATGGCAATTTACGCAGAGCGATTAAATTCGTTAATCTCAAAAGATCATCCCCTTACTGCGGATGATATTCATTCTACAGCTTTACTCCTCTCTCTTCCATCCGATTTGTTACCATGCGTTTCCGCATTAATGAATGAAGACAATATTCCTTCGATTCATATCGTTTCCGCCTTGAAGCAAGAGTCGTTAAGAAGAAAATCAAGAAGGGATGAAGAATCTGCGATTTTAGCTAATTCCTCAAGGGCTGAAAAAATTGCTCAAACTCGACCACGTTATAATTCAAATTTATTTTGTTCTTTTTGCAAAATAAATGGTCATAAATTACTAGTTTGTGAAAAGGCGGCCCGTGTTCTTAATGAAGCGACAAAAAAATCGGAAGATGATAAAACTAGGTCTCAAGTTGATTACTCTCGCCGTCGTGAAAATCCTTCTCGAATTCGTTGAATCACTAAACCAATTGCAAAAGCCGGGCACACATCAATTGTGGAATTTCAAACAGATTCTGATAACGAAGATTCTGATAATTTGCATTCCAAAACTGCGCAATTGGCTGTTGCCATCAATTCTCAGATGTTTGTTTCTGAAGTAACTGAAAATAACAACTATAATATAGATTCCGGTTATTCGATCAGTATGACACCAAACATCAAGGCAGTTTCAAACTTGAAGAACGACAAAACCTTGATTTGTCTTGCTGATCACTCTACCGTTTCAGCTACACACTCCGGTATCACAAATCTCCAACTATCTACTCCCGCTCAAGTCAAAACTTTAGTCGTACCGAACTTGCACGAACCTCTCGTTTCTGTGGCTGGGCTATGTGACTCCTCTTTGAAAATAGTTTTTCATTCTGATTCTTGTGACATATATCAAGAAGAAGGGTTTGAAATTATTGGAAAACATATTGGATCCGGTTATAGGAAAGGCAATCTATTTTATCTCCCATTGGGTGAGGTAAGAGTTAATTCTGTGTCTTGTTCGACGAAACCCTCTGTTAACAACTCACTATACGACTTTCATATTCGATTATCGCACATAGGTCTTCGACCATTGAAAAAATTTTTAAAACTCAATCTAATTAAATTACCTTTTATGAATGAAATAGACATTCAAAAGTGTAAAATATGTGTAGCATTGAAAATGCAAAGAATGTCTTTTAAATCAAGAAACACGCATAGGTCTTTAATTCCCGGTAAACTAGTACACTCTGATGTCGGTTCTTTCGAGGTTGCTTCTAGGGAGGGATACAAATATTTTGTCACGTTTATTGATGATTGTAGCAAATTTACCTCCATTTACCCAATGAAATCAAAATCTGATGTTTTTCTGTGTTTCAAAATTTTCAAAGTCTTCTTTGAAAAGGATACTAACTGTAGTATTAGAGCTCTTAGATCGGATAATGGCGGTGAATACATTAGTGATATGTTTAAGCAATATCTTCAGAATGCGGGTATTACACACAAAACAGGTCCTCCTCATTCGCCGGAGTTGAACGGAGTAGCTGAAAGAGCAAATAGGACGTTTGGAAACTTAATAAGATGTTCTCTGCTTAATGCGACTCTTTCAAAAAAATTTTGGGCTGACGCTTTGAGGCACATCTTATATTCTTTTAATTCAATACCATGTTATACACCTTTAGGTTTCAAAAGTCCCAATTCAGTACTAAATTATCGATATAAAATGCTTACATCCTTTTGGATGTTTAGTTTGGTATAAAATACCCGAAGCAAATATTAAAAAACTCGACAACAAAGGTCGAGCGTCTATCTTATTATCTTATTTAACTGAAGGTAATGGATTTTGTCTATTCAATCTTTATTCTTGTGTATCAATAAAATCTTGTGATGTTATTTTTGACAATAATAATTTTCCATACAGTTCTACCTTAGTTTCAGCTAAAATTCCTCCAACTATGGTAGAATTGTCGTGGCTAATATTCGACAAGGAACTGATATTATCCAACTCCAATCAACTTAAAAATTCGCCACTCCCTGTAGTTCTTGAAGATGAACCTATCGCTGATACAAATAGTTCTCCTATTACGACGCCTGTAATTCGTTGTTCTCTTCCGACTACTTCTATTCTGTCTCTTGTTACCCCATCTAAAAATTTATCTCCTAAGAAACCCGGAACTTTAACTAATAGTTCTCCAGTTTTTCCTCCGCTTATTCCTAGACGATCTGTTTGTGAACGACGACCTCCGAAGCCTTTTGGTAATATAGCCCAAGTTACAGAAGTTCAACTGATTGATACTCCTAAAACGTGGAATCAGTTGACAAGATCTCCAAATTGTGAAAGATGGATGAAATCTGCTGAAGAAGAGTTTTCTTTGTTGATGGGAATGGATACATGGACACTAGTTCCTCGACCTAATGCTAGAAAAATAATTAAATCAAAGTGGATCTTCAAGGTAAAGAGGCGTCCTGATAATACCATTCTTAAGCTTAAAGCTCGACTAGTTGCTATGGGATATGCTCAAATCAAAGGGATTGACTATGAAGAAGTGTTTTCTCCCACTTTAAGACTAGAAACGTTGCGACTG
The DNA here is from genome assembly GCA_000785685.1 of Uromyces viciae-fabae. Lineage (NCBI taxonomy): Eukaryota > Fungi > Basidiomycota > Pucciniomycetes > Pucciniales > Pucciniaceae > Uromyces > Uromyces viciae-fabae. The sequence continues at coordinate 7,208 of JNCO01007303.1, read as the reverse complement.
ATTCTCAGTTTACTAGCGGCAAAAGGGTGGAAAGGTTGACAAGTGGATTTTAAAACCGCTTTTTTGAACAGTCGCTTGGACTCTCCCGTTTATATGGAACAACCGCCAGGTTTTCAAAATGTAGATCATCCCGATTATGTGTGCCAAGTTAATTGTTCTTTATACGGTTTAAAGCAATCTCCACGCCAATGGGATCTGGAATTGCATCATGCATTAACTGATTTAGGTCTGTTTCAATCAAAATATGACCCTACTTTATATTTCAGACTAAAAGACAAAAAGTTAATAGGCGCATTAACAATACACGTCGATGATTTGGCGATTGTGGGGGAAGAAAACTTTGTTGACGGACTTATAAAAGAATTGGGTGCTAAGTTTAAAATTGGTGCGGATGATGAGTTACATCATTTTCTTTCTTTGAAAATTGAACGCTCTCTTAAACATAAATTAGTGTATCTTAATCAAGCCCATTACATAGATACGTTAAAAAACCGCTTCATTGATGAAGGTTATCTTAACGTGGCGACTCTGACCGATATTTAATTTAAAGATTTAGTAAAGAAGACTAATCAAGAATTGCCGTCACCTGGAACTTACCCACAGATGATTGGTTGTCTACTCTGGGCCTCACAATGTACATGACCAGATGTATCTTTCGCAGTCAATAAACTCTCCCAATTTTTAAAGGACCCGTCAATTTCTCACTGGAAAGCTGCACTCAGGATTTAAAATTATCTAGTTTCAACGGAAAACTTATCACTTCAGCTAGGGGGGAATATTTCTTGCTCCAGTTTCTCTGATTCTGATTGGGCAGAAGATTGAGAAGATGGTTGTTCTACCTCAGGATATACTTTTCGTTTTGTTTTAGGTGCTATTTCATGGAAATCTCGAAAACAGGAAAACAGGGCAACTGTATCATTATCTAGTACAGAGGCTGAATACAAAGCCATGTCTGACTCTTGTAAAGAAGCACTATGGCTTCGTAATTTGCTTATCGAAATGCACATTTATCCAAATGAGTCAATTCCACTACACGTCGATAATCAGGGCGCGGAAGCGTTAGCAAACAATCCTGAACATCATTCAAGAACAAAGAATATCGACGCAAGGTTTCACTTCATTCAAGAAGTTGTACGGGACAACAAGATTGTTATACTACACGTTTCAAAGCAAGACATGGTAGCCGATATGCTAACCAAACCCTTGTCTAGAATAATGTTGCAAAAGCATAGGCACATGTTAGGTATAGTTGATTGTGGGTTATCTGTCACAGCAAGTAAGTCCTTTCCATAGGTGCATCTCTTGGGTAGATACGTTATTCCTTCAAAAACTCTACAAAATGCCACATACGTGAGCACAAATTTGGATTTTATTCGGATTCTTTTAGATGAAAATCCGTCTATCAAGTTTTCTTTTAGTTCAAAATTTTGGATTTCTTCTCGTTTAACTCATGGATTCTCCTTTGACTCATGGATCAAGACATTATAAAATTAAAATTAATTCATTATTTCATGATTATTAATTCAGAAAAATAAAAATAAAAAAAAAAAAAACTGCTTGTCAGCAAGGGGGGGTGTTGAGGTAGTGACTTATGCTTCCAAGTTTTTACTTATTTTTGATTTTCTTTTGTTATTCTCATGTCACAAATCTGTGACATGTTTGTTTTTTGTTTTTCTTTATCTAGGGCAAAATGTTGTGACAAGTCATTCCTCACTTGTTCATACATTTTGCTCTAGGTCAGTCATTTTCATTATGTTATATTTCTTTTCTCTTTTATGACTAATTTAATTATACTTGTTCATACATTTTGCTCTAGTTCACTGCAACAGTACCCGCTGCACTCCCCAAGGGGTGCCAGGTGTGGTACTAGGTACCTAAATTTTTCCAAAAAGTGGAGGGGTACCCAGGTACCTGTTGATACCTGAGTCCAGATTGACTATCTCTATCCTGCTCTGAAGATCTGCGGAAAAAGTTCCAGAGGCTGATCTTGTGCTTCTGGACCAATTCCCATGTCTCTGCATCAGATGGAGGGATGCAACAAAAAAATTAAGTATTCTTCCAATGAGCCCTTGAGTTCAACACCAAGATATGGGAGCAGAGATTGGAGTTTTACTGGGGTCTGATACATATTAGTAATTGATCCAGGACTGGCTGGAAACTTACTGCTGAGAACTGCCAGCAAGTTCACAAGAGAATAATGTGAGCTTCCTGGTTGAGAGCGGAAAGGAGTGGAATTCTGGAAAGAAATGTCTTCCGACGCCTCATCAGATATGCTGTTTGTTGGAGTATTGCCGTTATTGTACCTTCCGGAAGAAGATTGTGTGGCAGGCACGCCAGAAGATGGTGCTGGGGTGGCCAGAACTTATTTGGAAATCACACTCTTGGATCAACGGTGGGGTGAAGACTCTATCCATTCAAAGTCAGAAGGGGGATGGAGAAGGTCCACACCTGGATTTTCCTTGTCAATGGCCTTGGCCCACTCCCAAAATTTTCTGTAGGTCATCTTGATGGACCTAGAATTGTCCTCAGGGTCCAGAAAGTAAAGCCATTCTGATCCTGGCTTGGGGTTATCAACACAGATCTTGTGCAACTTTGCAACAATCTTCTGTGGAGCACTGGTGTTGGCAACCCTGGGCTAAACAGGGAATGCATAATATCATGAGTATGTAGCCAGATAGAAAACTAAATCAATACTCACATTGATTGCCTTCCTGTTGTGCTTGCGCTCCACTCAATTGTGCTCCTCGGGAAGTCCATAATGCAGCACCAGGCACTTGTCAGCTTTGTTTGTCTGCAAGGTAGAAATAACCCTCATTAGGATCGGACCAGAATCTTTGGGTGGAGGTATTGCTTACTGATTGTGTTTGTTTCTTGGAAGCATTTGGATCAGTCATCACCGCTTTAACTGTAACCTTGGAGGGGGATGCAGCTTGAGCGGCATATGAAAAACTCTCTGAATTGGATTATGTGCGGATGACCATTTGGCGATTGACCACATAGATGGGATAACTGCTGATGGATACTCGCCATTCAATTTCTTCTTGTTGATCTGCCTCCTCTAAAAGTTCCATCAAATGAGGACGATGCTGGAGGTGAAAAGCAAAAGCACATTTGAAGCAGTTGAAGCCCCATAGTGATATTTTGATGTCCAACGGTGGCACACGGTTGGCTGGCTGTATTTTCACTTATTGGGCAGGGGAGTTGTTTTTGGTGCCACCAGATTTTTGCATATAGAGGCAGTAGTTGACTGTGATGTTGATTTGTGGTGACTTGATGCATCTCTTGCTGCATTCCTTCAAATTCATATTCTGCATCCGGGCCTGATTCAAGAGGACCTCACACGTGTGCGCTGATTTCATGCCACCTCTATGCATTCATGCAGGCCAGTTCTGCACCTTGAGTTGTGGTAGCTAAAACATCTTCATCATGAGGATGTGTGACAGGTGGTTGGATTGGAGGCTGAGAAATAACCTGGCATGAGTTTACTGGCCATTGTGCCTCCACTAGTTGTAAAGGTGGAGGGAGGGTGTCCCAATCGGATTGATCAACTGATTCACCTGCTGAAAACAGATGATGGGTCAATAAATTGCTGTAGAATCTTTTTTTGTCTGATAGGCAAGAGCCAGAAGCAGTATTCACCATACATGGGGAATAAATGGGCTGCATTGACAAGTTATGACAGATAAGCTTCACCAATTATTCCCTCCTCTTTTCCAAGAGAAAAATCCCACACAAACAAGGCTCACTGGTAAATTCTAGAAGCCTCTGGCGCTCTCCTTTTGGAACCAAATCAGAAGGGAAAATGGGGGTGGGGAATGCAGGGCGATGGTGGCGGTTTGGAAGCAAGGAGGGAGGAGGGAGGCAGTGGCCGCTGGCCGGCGGGGCTGGGGGAATACCTGCGTAAGGTTGAAACCTTACGCAAGTATCACATCACCCACTGATGTGATGCCTATGAGGCTAACAATGTTCCACTCGGGTAGATGGTGATTCCAGGACGTCCTGCTGGAAATTCCACGGTGGCCTGCCATGATTTTGTGGAACGGCTGTACTTATCTGTATTTCCGTGTATTTAGGGTGTTCAAAGTTGGCCCTGCTGTCATGTCACTGTGCCATAAAGTGAAATATCCTAAAGTGACATATTGACATAAGTGACATATTCTTATGTGCCACCCCTTGAGAGCTCCGCCCCTGGGCTTTCCAGACATATCCCTCTGAAAACTCATATACCCATCTTCAACTCACTTGTTGGCTCTCAACTTCCTCTTATTTCCGTGAGTTTTGTTCTTTTCTTTCTTTCTTTTTTTTTTTTCCGGTCACTGAAATTTGTAAAAAAACAATTTCCTGCCACCCAAATTTATATTTCAAGTCAAAAATTATTTTTGGAAGCCCCAACACAGGAAACAAATTTATCTTCACCTTCAGCCACCAATATAATCAACCCATCAACTATGGAAGAAAATCAAACTCAATTTTCTGAAATAGTAAAAAAAGAGGAAAAATCCCAACAGCAAACGAAAACATTATCATCAAGGAAAAAGGGCAAATATGCAATCATGAACAAATGACAAAAATTATGACAGAAAAAGCTCATTGGATCTTATTTCTGAATGGCTCACTATTGAAGGTAATTATCAGCTTTGGAGAGGTGGAAAGCAAAGAAAAAGAGATGTTTCTGAGAAGATTTTCAAGTTCTTGGAGGCTAATGGGATACACAAACAAGTATATAAAGGAGTTGAGCAACAGGTAAGTCCTATTGATTGTTTATAATCCATTTTTTTTCTGTTTAATTGCTGATTTTTCACATCCAGATCACTACATTGAAAAAAAAAAGTGTGACACACTGGATTGGAGGAACCAAAAATGCCAGGGTATCCTTGATGAAGCAGGTCAGGTCCAACACAAACTAGATCAAAATTTGCCTGATGGAGTTGAAAATCCAAGCCAAGACAATCTGGTGGATTATACCAAACGGACAATTGATGGTATGAATTTGAATTCTTGATCACAATTGTCATGTTACTTTTTACTGATTTTCTTTATGATGATTCAATCATTCAGCTGAAAGGAAGAAACAATGCGCCTATTTTTTTGAGCTTGAATCCACAATGTGTGATTGACCTTTGGGCATACCTTTATCCATTCAAGCCACTGGAAGCACCCAAGATGCATCTGAAGTTGCAGCGGCCCTCAATTTGCTCAACAAAAAAAATTTGAATGGGGCGTGCTCAAACGACACCCCTGAATTACTAAAACAACACCCTGGCCGTTGGAACGACAGCCAGGGGTGTTGTTTTAGTTAAAAAACGCTTGGGGGGGTGTCATTTTAGACACCTGGCAAAAATAAAAAAAATGACACCCCCCCGGTGTCGTTTTAGTTATTAATCGGAGCCAGGGGGTGTCGTTTTATTAAAAAACGCCACCCTCCCCCCCCAAAAAAAAAGCCAGCAAAAAACAGAAACAACAGAAAACAAAAAGAGAAAAAAAAGCAAACTAAAAGAAAAAAAAAGAAAAAAAGAGAAAAAAAGAAAAGGAAAGAAAAGAAAAGAAAAGAAAAGAAAAGAAAAGAAAAGAAAAGAAAAGAAAAAAAAAAAAAATAAGAAAAATAAGAAAAAAAATAATGAAAAACAATAAGAAAAAAAATAATAGTAAAAAAATAGGAAAAAAAATAGGAAAAAAAATAACAAAAAAAATAGGAAAAAAAACAAGAAAAAAAAAAGAAAAAATAAGACAAAAAAAAAGAAAAAAAAATTAGAAAAAAAAATAAGAAAAAAAAATAACAAAAAAATAACAAAAAAAATAACAAAAAAAAAACAAAAAAAAAACAAAAAAAAAACAAAAAAAATAACACAAAAAATAACAAAAAAAATAACAAAAAAAACAACAACAAAAATAAGAGAAAAAAAAAGAAAAAAGATGAGAAACAAATAAGAAAAAAAGACAAGAGAAAATAAAAAAACAAAACGTTATTACCAAGAAAAGGAAAATACATGAAAAAGAAATAATGAATGAAGAAGTAATTGAAAGAATAATTTAAAAAAAATAGGGAAACAAAAGAAAGAAGAAGAGAAAGAAAAGAACCATAAAACATGAAATAAAATAGAAAAAACCAGACATCAAAAGAAAAACATAAAACATAATGTTTCTTTGTTTTTTTTTTTATCTTTTTTTCCTCCTTTTTTTCTCTTTGTTTTTCTCTTTGTTTTTCTCTTTGTTTTTCTCTTTTTTTTCTCTTTTTCTTTGTCTTTTTCTTTCTCTTTTTCTTTTTCTTTCTCTTTCTCTTTCTCTTTCTCTTTCTCTTTTTATTTCTTGTTTTCTTTTCTGTTTTTTTGCTCTTTCTTTTTTATCTTATTCTTCTCTTTTTTTTTGCTCTTTTTTCCTCTTTTTTTCATCTTTTTTCCCTCTTTTTTTCCCCTTTTTTTCCTCTTATTCTTTTGTTTTTTCTTTCTTTCTTTCTGTTTTTTTCTGTTTTTCTTTTTTCCTTTGGTACTTGTGGTTTCTTTTTATTTTATTGATTTTGTTGGTTTGCTTTCACTTTTTTTTTTCCTTCCCTTTTCTTCTTTTCCTCCTTTTTTTTGTTTTTTTTTTTCCTTTTTTCTTTTCGTTTTTTTCTTTATTTTTTTGTTTTCTTTTTCCTTTTTTTCCCCTCTTTAATTGCTTATTTTTTATTATTTTTTGGGGCATGCTAAAACAACGCCCCCAATCTGCTAAAATGACACCTGCGGTCGAAGGTAAGTCGCGAGGCTTGCCTCGCGACGTACCGGGTGTCGTTTTAGTACAAAATGACCCGCACCAGGTGTCGTTTTGGACACCTGGTAAAGAAATAAAACGACACCCCCGGGGGGTGTCGCTTTAGTAAGTTCACCCCCCCATGGGGTGTCGTTTTAGTAGGACAAAAAAAAAAAGAAAAACAAGAGGAAAAAAAAGAAAGAAAGAGAAAGATAAAAAAGAAACAAAAAAAGAAAAAGGGAAAAAGAAAAGAAAAGAAGAAGAAAAAGAAACAGAAAATGGAAAAAGAAAAAGAAAAAGAAAAAGAAAAAGAAAAAGAAAAAGAAAGAAAAGTAAACAAAAACAGAATAAAAAAGAAAAAAAAAGAAAAAGAAAAGAAAAAAAGAAAAAGAAAATAAAAAAAGAAAAAAAGAAAAAAAGAAAAAAAAAAGAAAAAAAAAAGAAAAAAAAAAGAAAAAGTGAAAAAAAAGAAAAAAAAGTAA
>KN362732.1:1215-12226 GCA_000785685.1 Uromyces viciae-fabae | reverse complement strand
AACTGCAGATAGAGTTAAAACTACAGCCTGGTGGCCCACCTGGAGAAAAGATGTTTATGATTACTGTGATTCTTGTGCAAGATGTCATAAAGCAAACAGAACCACTGGTAAAAAGTATGGTTTTCTTCAAACAATTGAAGAACCCAAGAACAGATGGGAAATTATTAATATGGACTTTGTAACAGCCCTTCCTCCAGCAGGTAAATAAAATTTTAATGCAGTGTTGGTAGTTGTAGGTAGATTCTCAAAAAGAGCCAGATTTCTTCCATGTTATAAGGATAATACTGCAATGGAAGTAGCACTTATTTTTTGGAACAATATTATTTCTGATGTTGGATGTCCCAGAGTAATTATTAGTGACAAAGATCCCAAATTTACGTCAGAATTCTGGCAAAAAAAATTTGAACTTCTGGGAACAAAATTGTCATTTTCTACAGCTTATCGTCCACAAACAGATGGCTTAGCTGAAAGCATGATACAAACACTGCGAGATATGATCAGAAGGTACTGTTCATTTGGGATAGAATATAAGGAAAATGATGGATATACTCATGATTGGGTATCTTTGTTACCAGCACTAGAGTTTGCATACAACCCTAGTACACATTCTACTACGAAATTTCTTCTTTTGAACTGGAAAGAGGATGGATTCCTCCTATGCCAAGAGATGCTTTACTGAGTAAAAGTATAGAACTTCATCCCACTTCAGATCATTTTCAGAAAATGATGATAAGTGCTGAACAATATGCCAGTAATTGTGTAAATGAATCAGTTGCATATAACAAAGAAAGATGGAATAAAACACACAAAGATCATGACATTCAAATAGGTGATCAAATACTCCTCTCTACAGTAAATTTTAATAATTTAGGAGGAAATAGAAAGCTTAAAGATGCCTTTTTGGGACCCTTTGTGGTAAAAAAATTTCATAGAAAAAATGTGGTGGAAATAATCCCCACCAAAGGTTTTGAACAAAAACACTACACTTATCCTATATCCCTTGTAAAAAAATATATTACTTCTGAAAAAGGAGTAAAATTCAGGAGAAATCCTAGACCTTTTACTCCCCCATTTAATGAAGAAGAAATAGGTAAACCACACTTCATTTTAAAATACATGCCAGTAATTGTGTAAATGAATCAGTTGCATATAACAAAGAAAGATGGAATAAAACACACAAAGATCATGACATTCAAATAGGTGATCAAATACTCCTCTCTACAGTAAATTTTAATAATTTAGGAGGAAATAGAAAGCTTAAAGATGCCTTTTTGGGACCCTTTGTGGTAAAAAAATTTCATAGAAAAAATGTGGTGGAAATAATCCCCACCAAAGGTTTTGAACAAAAACACTACACTTATGCTATATCCCTTGTAAAAAAATATATTACTTCTGAAAAAGGAGTAAAATTCAGGAGAAATCCTAGACCTGTTACTCCCCCATTTAATGAAGAAGAAATAGGTAAACCACACTTCATTTTAAAATACAAGATCATTAGAAATGAAGGAAAAGACTGCAGAATGTACCTTGTCAGATTTAAAAATCAGACTGCAGATAGAGATAATTGGTTAGAAACTAAGGATATTGAGAACTCTGATATATTGCTAAGAAAATACAGGGTCCAAAACAGAGGAAAGAATTCCTCTGAAGAGTAATTCTTCTTCTTGGTGGTGGTGATTGTCAGCCTTGAGACTAAAATGACAGTCCAATAGGCTTGCATCATTTTATCTTCAATATTATTTTTATTATTATTGTTACATTCTTATTATTTACTATGATTTGAATATATGATTATCCATGGAGGAGTGTCACCAATCAGTGTTACAACTTAATGGTTAACAAACTCAACTTTGGATTTGAATATAAATGGTGAGGAACAGGTTTAAACCCCATCCTTGACACAAATTATAAAAATTATTTATTTTTTAGAAATATTTCCCCTCTCAAGGAAAGTCTCCTTGAAAGCGTGAAATATTTCCTTTTCCTTTTTCATACTCAAGATTTTCCTTTGACACAAGGGTAAATTAATGTCCCCATAGGACACTAATTTACCCTTGAAATTAGTAAATTTAAATATGAAGATCCCACCCTTGAATGGGGAATCTTCATGTGCTTTTAATTTGTTGGGATTCATCAAACCCCAACATAACTTGATTGAGAGCGCTCTTGCTCTTCAGGATATTATAAATAGATCTCTGAAGAGCAGGCTTTATTAATAAATTTAAATATGAAGATCCCACCCTTGAATGGGGAATCTTCATGTGCTTTTAATTTGTTGGGATTCATCAAACCCCAACATAACTTGATTGAGAGCGCTCTTGCTCTTCAGGATATTATAAATAGATCTCTGAAGAGCAGGCTTTCAATCCCCCAGTCCACTTAAGTAGAAAATAATAGGTAAGCACCTTTTCTACGTTGACTAACTTACTAGGCTCACCACTCCTCCCTGGCAGAGGACAGTTCCTTTAAATTATTTATAGCTTCTTAGTTAAACAAAGAAATATAAATAATTAATTAGCTTGGTAGAGAAGAACTATTCCTCACCAACCTCCCCCATTGGCAAAGATCAAAAGAGGGGCTCCACAGCTGAAATACCGTGTGAAAGAATTCTGCAAGAAGTAGCCAAGGCTAATCTAAATAAATTAGCCTTGTTGATAACTCATAATAACTTGTGTCAGCTATATCACGGCCTTTAGGCAGTAGAGATATAGCTGTAGCTTTCTATAGCGCTCACAAAAACTTTGAAAGTGTTGGGGGTAATATTAAATATGGGCTGCTTACCAAAAATCTTGGAACCTCTTTTTATGATCAGTTTCTTTTTGGTGGGATTGGTGAAGTTGGTTATTCCCCTGTGATGCGCAAGCCATGCTGACTCAAGAATAGCATCTAGATCTTTGAACTTGGTGACTTGGAACAAAGACTAAAGTTTAACTGGATCACCCATTTTTTTGAAAGAAATGAAACCCTTCCAGTGAGAAGCGGTTTGAGTGGTGGAACCCTCAAATCCTACACAAAGCATAGGCTTGTTTGGGTCAGTTTTAAATTGAGCCTTCTCAATGACCAAAGTATTGATGTAACTGTAGGTGGCCCCTGTGTCAATTGAAGCTTTGATAGAAATGTTTATGTGACCATTGTGCAAAATAATTGGAACGAGTAATCTTTTGGAATCTAAAGAAGTTGGACTACTTAAGGTGGAAATGTTATCAAAAAAACATTTCAATTTCATCATCAATACTGTTTATGTTTTCTTTTGAAGGTTTTGATTCTGCAGTTTGTTTTTGCAGCCAATTCATTTTATAATTGATGGATAATCTCGGATCGGGCATTAAACACCTCCTCGCTGATTTCCTTCAGCATACGGCTTCAGACAATCATAACATAAACCCATTTCCCTACACTTAGCTCGCATGATATTCAGATTCATCCATTCTTGATTGGTGATTTGGTAAGTGATTCTTGGCTTGTGTTGGATAGCGTCAATATCCATTGTGACTGTTTCTGATGAATAGGCACCGGGATCGATTTTCACCTGTTTTCCTCGATCTACCGCATTCAATCGAGCTTTGCTGCTGCTATAACTGCTAGTCTATATTTATCTTCCAACAGATTGCTTGAATACCAGCTGTCCTTCCAAATTGCTTCTGTTGATATTTTTTTATATAACCCTTTGAAATCCTGTTTAATCTTAGAAGACTCTGCCAAATCTAACACTGCTGCTAGTGCCCCAAACCGGGAGTTGTAATCAGAAATAGAGGATTGGCCTTGCGTGATATTTTCACATTTGTGTCCTAACTTTTCTTTTGCTTGTTTATCCCCAAAAGCATCAACTAATGCATCACAAAAGGTAGTCAAACTATTTAATTTTTCATGTACATACTCAAGGCTACGGAGATTATAACTGGTAGGATCCTTCCCTAATATAACCACATTCTGTCTCAGTATGGAATCAAAAAATGTATTGGCGGAGGATTCTTTTCCCAGATCTACAAAATGTGCTGCCACGTAATTAACCTTACAAGACTCTGATGAAACACCAGGGAAAAAACCAGGGAGCTGGCTGACCAGTGACACCAAATCACTTATATGACATATTCAAATCAACTTCCAGTCTTCTTGGAGGGAAAATGGATCCCCACAAGGGTCACATGGCAAAACACAGATCATTCCTCTGAGTTTCCAATGAGTGTCCTCTGGTCAAGACCCTGATTTTACTTTGAATTTCCTCAAAAAATATTATAAAAGTCACTAGAAAATCACTGTGATTTCTCCCAGATATAATCTATTACAATTCACTTGATTTGACCTATATGTGAGAATAAATCAAAAATAATTGTGAGAGGCTTTAAAAGATATGTGAACTGTATATGCACCAAGGAGTGGTACTAGTCAAGAATAGGGGAGCTCAGTGCATGTAACACAAATTTCTCTGATATCCCACAGTCACTTGCCCGCTATGTCCCTGGAACAAACACCAGGATGTCACAAAAATTATTGCTGATGGAATCCAAAGAACAAACAGCCCTGAAAATTGCAAAAAAAAATTGAAATGGTGATGAGATAATTGCAAACTCATATGCCATATACAATTGGCTAGTCAGAAAAGGCAGATAGATAAATCTTGGGCAATAAAATTGAACCATTTTAGCAAAAAATACCCACACGTATTCAAAATCTACACATATTATTATTTCAAAATCACTAGGTGGAAATTTAATTGTGGCAAATTTTCCATGAAGAGACTAATGATCTTGAATTTCTTGACTGGAATGAAGTAAAAACTTAATTTCTGGTGGGAATAATTGATTTTGTATATTTTGATGATCTTTCTAAAATTTGAAATATGATTTTATTAATATGAAATAGTACCTTTTCCTGGATTTTTCCATTATGTTATGAATATTTTGTTCTTCCAATGAGCTGATTGGTGATAAATCCACCATAGGGAGACAGTATTATCTTCTTGATGAGTAACCCTAGGTCCTTGATTAGAATGAAGCCAATTAGTGATGGTCTTTCAGTTGTTAAATATTCCAGGAAAGCATTATAGAAGTCTTCCTCTATCCTGAATGATTTGAGTACTTTGATTTCTTCTCATCTATGAGATTTGTTAGGTTTTTCAATTGCGGGGAAGCACCAGTTAATTTAACTCAAACCTCCAAAAAGAAAAAAGAAATAAAGAAAAAAGAAAGAAGAAATAGGTGTTGCGACAAACTGGAGCAGATAGTGTGAACGATGAGAATTTCACAGAATAAGATGAGAGAATGAGAAATGACTTACCTGGAGCAGATAGTGTGAACAATGAGGAAGAAGAGTTCGTAGCACTAGCTGATCCAGGTAAGTATACAAAAGTGAACATGTCACAGGATGTGACATGTCAGTGAAAACAGAAAAACGAGGAAATAAAGAAAAAAGGAAAACACAGCGGAAAAACAAAAGAAGCAGAACATGTCACAGATTCATGACATGTGTAAAAGACAATGATGGAAGCACATATAAGAATCTCAACACCCCCCCTTGCTGACAACATGGTGTTACTGGAAAAATTGAAATGTAAGAAAAGAAACAAACAAAAAAATAAAGAAGAAGAAGAAGAAGAAAAAAAGGATTCCAGAAAACCAACGCGCAACCAAGAAGACCAGACCTCGAACTGCGGGACTTGAAGAGGATAAAACAACGGTTTCGTGCTCACAGAGTGGCCGTGGTATTGCGCAAAAAAACAAATTTTTGAGATGTAGAGAAACCCTCAGAGATGCACACAAAGGGTGGAACTTACTTTGACAGTAACCAGTACACATCCTGAACAGGGACATCACACCAGACCCACCAATTTCCTGTGTTTCTCCAGGAGAACACATGCGAGAGGCTTAGTCAACATATCCGCCAGCATGTCATGGGTAGATACATGAGCTAGAACCAGTTTGCGTCCCGGATACATTCCCTCACGAAATGGTACCTTGCGTCGATGTGTTTAGTCCTTGAATGGTGCTCAGGGTTGTTGGCTAAAGCTTCAGCACCCTCATTGTCGACATGAAGTGGAATGGCATCTTGAGGTCGGAGAAGTAGTTCAATGAGAATATTCCTTAGCCAAAGACCCTCTTTGAAGGAATCAGAGAGCGCTTTGTATTCAGCTTCGGTGCTAGATAGTGAGACCGTAGCCTGTTTACGGGATTTCCAAGATATGGAACCGAGACCCAGGCGGTAGGTATAGCCGGAAGTTGAACGGCAATCTTCACAATCTTCTGCCCAGTCTGAGTCAGAATAACCAGAGAAATCAAGCGAACCACCTAGGCGAAGACGCAGACTCTTTGTTGACCAGAGGTAATTGAGGACACGAAGCGCTGTGTACCAATGAACAGCAGAGGGGTCTTGTAGGTACTGAGACAGCCTGCTTACTGCGAAGGAAACATCTGGACGTGTGCATTGAGACAACCAGAGTAGAGAGCCAATTAGCTGAGGGTAAGGACCGGGAGAGGGTGGCTCGTCGGAAGAGCGGCTGACTAGACTTTTGAAAACAGAATCTGTCGGAGTGGCAACCGTGGTCGGATCTCCAGCGATGAATCGGGGAACCAAAGCATCAAGAGAGCCGATTAGCTGAGGGTAAGGACCGGGAGAGGGTGGCTCGTCGGAAGAGCGGCTGACTAGACTTTTGAAAAGAGAATCTGTCGGAGTGGCAACCGTGGTCGGATCTCCAGCGATGAATCGGGGAACCAAAGCATCAATGTAGTGAGGTTGAGATAAGAAAACGAAATTGTCAGTCAAATCCCGCAATATTTGGATCGAAAGGAAATGATTCAAGGGACCATCAGTGCCAATCTTGAATCGTTTACCTAGCGCGTCAATGACTTTGGTGACAAATGAACCTTCACCCAAAATAGCTAAATCATCGACGTGTACGGTGAGAGCACCGAGAAGTTTGTTATTGAGTGTGTCGAAATAAAGAGTAGGATCATAGGTGGATTGCTTGAGCCCAAGAGAAATAAGAGCGTTGTGTAATTCCAAATTCCACTGGCGAGGTGATTGTTTAAGTCCGTAGATAGAGCAATTAACTTCGCAGACCCAGTCTGGATGCAGTTTATCCTCAAAACCCGGAGGCTGTTCCATGAAAACGGGTTTAGCCAACCGACCGTTCAAGAACGCGGTTCCGAAATCAACTTGACGCCCCACCCACTTCTTGACAGCTAGCAGACTGAAAATAAGTCGAAGTGTTTATATACGTAGCGTGGGCGAGAATACATCGTCGTAATCAACACCGTGGACTTGCGAATATCCCATCACTTCAGCTTTTGCACGTAGTTATCAGGGTGCCTTTTTACCTTGAACACCCACTTTGATTTAATCACTCTTTGATCAGAAGGCCTGGGAACAAGGCGCCAGGTGTCCATGCCAAGGAGGGAGGACAATTCTTCACTGGCAGCGGCAAACCAGCGTGTGGAGTTAGGAGACTTCAGCAACTGATTCCAGGTTTTTGGTGTGTCCAGATCGTTGGCGGAAGTCAACTTTGCCCAGTTACCGTAACGTTTAGTTGGCCTGGAGGCACGAGATGAGCGGCGCGGAGCGACAGAGGCCGGGGCGGGTAACGGAGAAGAACGACGTGATGAAGAAGAGAGTGAGGATCCCTTCACGGGAGATGGAGGTACTGCCGCGATGAATTTCTCCGGCGAAGGAGAGCGAGAAGGAGCCCGTGATTGATGAGAGGGAGGATATGAAGCGAAAGCACCGAAACCTCGCAGATCTTGAGGATTGACAGGAGGGACAATAGCGGCAGGACATGTGTTGCGTGCGGGAGGAGAAGCTATTGGGGAGCGGACGGGAGAACTAGAGTGGCTATCTGGAGGGGTAAAAGATTGGGAACCGGAACGAAGCTGATTCGAAGGGGCGTGCTTTGATGCAGCAAGGGTGTGATCTACTTGTGGATTTAAATTGAAGGATAGTAACGAAGCTGATTCGAAGGGGCGTGCTTTGATGCAGCAAGGGTGTGATCTACTTGTGGATTTAAATTGAAGGATAGGCTGGGTGGTGTTTCTTCAAAGTAGATGGAAGCCGGAGGATGACGCGTGGGAGTGCTTGGCGGAGAAGGAGAAAGAGAGAGAGAAATAGGAGGGTTACACGTAGCGGACATTGGCCAAGGTACTTCCACCGTAATAGGTGTGGCGGGAAGAGTAAGCTTCGATTTATAGGGAAAGGTATCGTCCGTAAAGAAAACATCTCGAGACTTAACTATGGACTTGTTTTCTAAATCGAACAGACGGAAACCATTACCATCTGACAGGTAGGAAAAGAGAATGGAGGCTCGAGCCTTCATATCCAGTTTCCTTCGATTGGCTTCGGGAACCCTGTACCAGGCAAGACAACCAAAAGGGTGAAGACCTAAAACATCGACCGGAGGAAAAGAAAGAATTTCGTTAGGGGATTTGAACCCACTTGACGTGTAACAAGGAATTGAGTTGAAAGAAAACATGAGATGATAAAGAGCGTCGGCCCAGAAAATCTTTGGAAGTTGAGACGAGGAAAGAGAACAGCGGACATAGTTTCCTACTGTGCGGTTCGTTCTTTCTGCTACACCGTTCAGTTCTGGCGAGTGAGGCGGGCCGGGCTCATGTTTTATTCCTGAATGAAGGAGAAAATCTTTGAATAGATTTGAAACATATTCTCCCCCGTTTTCCGAATGAAGAGATAGGATCTTGTATCAGCCATCTTTCTCAAAAAAAATTGTAAAAATTTTGAAACAAGCGAATACGTCGCTTTTGCATTTCATAGGATAGATAATGGAGTATTTAGAGAAATCATCAATAAAAGTTACAAAGTATTTTTACCATTCTCTTGATGTTGTCTTGAAGGACCCAACATCAGAATGGATGATATCGCCCGGAGAGTTTGGACGATACGGAGAGCCGGTTTTGAAAGAAAACCTGTGCATCTTTGATTGCACACATACCTTGCATTTCTGAACATCAATTTCATTATTTACAGATGGCTGGATTCCTTGTGATTTCAGAAATCATTTTAGGGGGCGGAGTCCTACATGACAGAGACGGCAATGAAAACCGAGTAGTGAATCATCTGTCGAAGCGGAATGCACATGAAACGAGGAGCAGGAACTTACCTACTTAGACAGTAAGTAGTAAAGGTTCCCACGACGGTAACCGATCCCAACTGGATTCCCCATAGCCTTGAAGTCAGAGGCGGTGTAAATTTCACATGAGGATGGAGTGAAGACCACGCGAAGGGAGGCGTCACATAGTCCGGCCACCGAGAGAAGTGGTTCGTGAAGATCCGGAACAACCAACGTCTTCACTTCAGCCGCAACGCCGAGGGGGAGAGTAGAAGTACCCTTATGAGTAGCAAGGACCTTGGAGTGGTCCGCAAGACGGACCGTAGTAGAATTTGGGAGAGGGTGATTGACTTGAGCAAGGTGAGGCGTCATGCTGATCAAGCACCCTGAATCAATGTTTGCATCGCGGGTAGGATGGAAAATGGAGGAATTGATGAGCATTGTGGTGGCATGGCCGGCGATTTCGGAACCCGAGTAGTCGGATTCTTCTTGTTCAGATCCATTTCTAAGCTCAACTACTGATGTAAGACCGGCTTTTTTGGATTTCTTGAACAAAGAGGAAGGTGAGTTACTTTGACGACTGGGATAAGATGAGCTGCCCCGAGAGCGGATGTTTCCAGAGCGATTTCGATGAAAAGAATGATCGCGATCCGAACGACAAGCCGACGGGTTTTCATTAAGAATCCGTGACGCTTTTTCACATGCAAGAAGATCGTGGCCATGTATTTTGCAGTATGAACAGAAGAGCGACTGATTAAAAGGCGGGCGAGACGAAGGCGTTAGAGCTGCTTTGGCAACTGCGGATGATAAAGACAAATCTTCCTCTTTCCCAGTCTTTCGCTTGAGAGCAGATACAATGCAAGAAGATGGTATGGTTTCCTCGTTCATGAGGGACGAAACACAGTTGAGCCAGTCGGGCGGAAGAGATATGAGTAACACCGTCACATGGATGTCGTCGGCAGTGAGGGGTCTATCCCGAGTAATGAGAGAGTTGAGGCGTTCCGCGGACAGAGGCCATCTCGTTGATGTGTTCATCCACATATCCACATCATCTCCTGTCATGCGGGTGAGTATAAGCCGGCGGAGCCAGTACATACGACCACCGGAAAAGGAATCCTGATGGGCATCCTTGAGAGCAAGCCACATGCGGTATCAATCGGTGTCGTAGTCGCGAACGAAAAGGAGGTTAGAAGAGTGAACTGTTCCGATAATGATGGAGCAGACATGGTCGTTGTCTTTCTCCCAGGTAAGTGGTACCTTGATCTGACCGTTGGTAGAATCAACGACGGGAGGCTGAATGATATAAGCAAGTTTGGTTGCACGCAAGTGAACTCGTATAACTAGAATCCGGTCGAGATAATTGGAGTCAGGACCAGGGCTTTTTAGTTGAGGTATGCCCAATACCTTGAGAGAGGACACATCGGTGTAGTCAGTGGTCGTCACTAAGCTGGACATCGTTAGTGATGACAGGAACGTTCGATCTGCTAATTTGGTAGTAGTTTATGATAAAGTATGCAGTTGGTGGGGCTCATAACCTGTTGCGACAAACTGGAGCAGATAGTGTGAACGATGAGAATTTCACGGAATAAGATGAGAGAATGAGAAATGACTTACCTGGAGAAGATAGTGTGAACGATGAGGAAGAAGAGTTCGTAGCACTAGCTGATCCAGGTAAGTATACAAAAGTGAACATGTCACAGGATGTGACATGTCAGTGAAAACAGAAAAATGAGGAAATAAAGAAAAAAGGAAAACACAGCGGAAAAACAAAAGAAGCAGAACATGTCACAGATTCAAGACATGTGTAAAAGACAATGATGGAAGCACATATAAGAATCTCAACAATAGGGAGCAGAGAAACAAATCATTGTGTAAATTTCTTTGCTCTGTTCCCTATTTATCTTGCTTTTTTCTTTCTTTTTGAGGTTTTTTTTTCAATTTTTATCTCTTTCTTCTTTA
>JNCO01007299.1:0-12226 GCA_000785685.1 Uromyces viciae-fabae | reverse complement strand
AAATAGTGATTGAAATGATAATAAATTGAAATTGAAAGAAAAAGAAAATAATAAAATAAATAAAAATAATAAAAAAAAATATTTGAATCGGAAAATGTTGTGAAAGGGTAGTGACATTGGGTTGAAACTTAAACACTGCTATTTGCTTTATTCTAACAACATCAAGACACTTGGCTTTATGTACATGTTGATGATATCGTAGTAGTTAGTAAAAAACCTTTATGTTTCAAAGAGGAAATTGAGTTGGAATTTAAGATCAAGTATTTGGGAAGAGTAAAATTTTTGTTGGGAATGAACATTGACATCGATAACAGAACAATATCAATAAATCAGACTCAATATATAGAAAGAAAACTGCTAGAATTTGGTTTTGATAACCTGACCCCGGCATCTTCTCCTCTTCCGCCGCGAATTCAGTTGAAAATAGCATCGGAAAATGAAGTAGTAGAATTTAAAAAAATTAATCAAAATTTCAGAGCATTGATTGGTTCCCTAAATTACTTAAGTCAGCTAACTTGTCCTGACATTTCTTTTGCGGTTGGTTCTCTGTCTCAGTTTTTAGAAAGCCCAGGGATTATTCATTATGAATGCTCTGTTCAAGTTTTTAGATATTTAAAAGGAACTAAATTAAAAGGAATTGAATTTAAGAAAATTAAAAATGAAACTTTATTATCTTATGTTGATGCGGATTGGGCGAATTGTCCCTTAACAAGAAGATCTGTAACCGGTTATATTACAATTATAGATCAAAACTTATTATCATGGAAATCTAGTAAACAAAAAACGATCTCGTTATCCTCGAAGGAAGCTGAATACAAGGCTTTGAGTGATTTAGGAAGAGAACTAGTATGGATTAGAAATTTAATTAAAGAAATAAATTTATTTTCAACGCTTGATTCATCCGTAATATTTGAAGATAATAATGGTGCAATAGACCTAGCTAAGAGTGAAGTGTCTCAAAATACTTTCAGAACTAAACATATGGATCTACGTTTTAATTTAATTAAAGAAATAAATTTATTTTCAACGCTTGATTCATCCATAATATTTGAAGACAACAATGGTGCAATAGATCTAGCTAAGAGTGAAATGTCTCAGAATAGTTTCAGAACTAAACATATGGATCTACGTTTGCATTATGTTAGGGAACTAATTCAAGATAAATCAATTTTAATTAAAAGAATTAATTCACAAAATAATCTGGCGGACTTTCTTACTAAAGCTGTACCACCTATTACAATTAAATCAACTTTGAAAACATTACGCCAACCAAGAATCTAGCCTGGAAAACTCCTTACGTGTCAAGATATTAATTCATCTGATAAAATCAATAATCTTTTTATTTTAAATTGTTCAATATTATTTAATATTGAACAAGATCAAAATTCAATTAAACCTGATTTCAAGAAACAGAAATTAATTTCTAGAATTTCTTTAAAATAAATTGTGAGTATAAATCTTGTTATTAATATTTTTAAAAATATAATAGCAAAGATTATACTGAACATTAAATTAATTTTAAATTCTATTATTTAATAGGTTAAAATTTATAAAAATTAAGTATTATTTAATACTTATTCATTCATTTATTTTACTTAAAATTAAGTAAAATAACTTATTGATTTTATTTAAAAATCATTATTTCATTTTCATTTTAATTTTTAATTCTTTTTATTTTATTGTATTTTATTTTAAATTTTATTTAAAATTAAACTGGTCAACAAGAATTTTGGTAAACAACATAATTTTTAATCAAAAATTAATATTTATTAATTTCAAATTTATATTTATCTTATCTTCATTATTATTATTAAACACATCTTATCATCATCATCATCTTATTATTATTATCATCAATCTTATTTCAAGTATTGTTATCAGCTTCTGCTTTCAGGTATTTTTGTTCTTTCATTTTATTTATTCTTGCTGTTGACCATTTCTAATAATTTATGCTTTCAGTTTAAATTATAATAAATCTTTTAGAATGTAGGATAGGATATACAATATAGAGTTAAAAAAATTAGGTTTTGTCGACTGCAATTGGACGGAAAGTTGGGTTTGGCAGCTTGGGGGGGGGGGGTGGATGCCAAAGCTGCCAAGAGTAGCAGCTTGGGGGGGTGGATGCCAGAGCTGCCAAGAGTAGCAGCTTGTGGCAGTTTCGATC
This sequence comes from Uromyces viciae-fabae, assembly GCA_000785685.1. Lineage (NCBI taxonomy): Eukaryota > Fungi > Basidiomycota > Pucciniomycetes > Pucciniales > Pucciniaceae > Uromyces > Uromyces viciae-fabae. The sequence continues at coordinate 10,062 of JNCO01007299.1, read as the reverse complement.
CACCCCCGGGAGCTTTGGCAGCTTGGGTCGCGGGTCCGCTGGAGGCCAAAAAAAGGCTGCGGGCTGCCAAAATTGATCCCAGGTACCACGATAGCGGGGCCGTTGGAGATGCTCTTATATTTACATGAGGTGGCTTGGTAGGGGCTATCCGGGGTCCTGTTGTGAAACTATTTTTCCTTTTTGAGAAATTAAAGTTTATTTCTGCATCTTGGCAGATCAGGTCGAAACCTTACGCGGGTATCACATCACCCACTGAGGTGATGCCTCTTAGCGTAACCATGTACCACTCGGGTATGTAGATGGCAATTCCAGGGCGTCCTGATGGAAATTCTGGGGCGGCCTATCATCCTTTTGTGGAACAGCTGTATAAAGATAGAGAGATGGAAATGAAGATCTCATTATAGATATATTAGCTTTCAGTTTGCTAAAACTTGATAGTTACAACAAAGTTTTCAGAAAACGTGTTTTACTAATATGATCAGTTGTCAGTAGTGAGTTTCTACTAATATTCATCATCATGGCAATCATCAATGGCTATTTTGGGCCCACCACAGCATTTTGGTTCCTCACCAAGGAATCAAAAATCAAATGATTTTTAAGAAGGAGAAAAAAAGGTTATATGATTCAAAAAAAAAAATGGCATTTCTTTAAATTGTCTATATTTTATGCAAGCACAACTGGCCATATCTTATTTACAAAAATATGAAGCTAATTTTTGAAGAAAATCTTTAGGAACAAATCAATTGTATGTAAATGTTTAATTTAATTTGTAAAAATCGAAATACAGATTCATAACGTATCGCTTAGCTATGATGGTTGTAGATTATTGTTATGTATGAGACAAAACGATAAGGATAACATGTATCAAGAGTAGATGCCTTATTCAACACACGGTGACCAATAAGCCTATTATCGTGCCGTTCGTTCAAGCTTGATATTGTGCAAAGAGTCTCTGCAAATCCCTCACATAACGAGGGCATTCCTTTGTCTTGCTGGGATCAAAACTTTTGCAATCATGGATGCATCGAGATAATGGTTGCACACGATGCAAAGCTCGGTTCACCGAATCAAATTGAACGCAGCTATTACAAAAGATGTGACCACAGGAAAGGTGAACTGGCTGTCGAGCGGGCTTGGAAAAGTCGTAAAGCTCGGAGCATTGCGAACATGATATGATCTTCAAAAGCTTTTGTTTAACCTGTGAATCAAACAATCATTAACAAGCCTCCTTCAGATCGCTTGTGGGGATAATAAGTGATTTACCTCGTAGACCGTGTTCTGAGCAGCTTTTTCTCTGGATTCGTGTGCCTGCTGTATTTTTTCCAACCTTTCAGATGCTTCTTTACCAGTTGAGATCTCATGCTCCAGTTTTTCCTTCAGGATCATGTGTGTTTGTTTCAAGGACTCAAATTTCTCAGACCACTGACGGCGCTCGATCTCAAACTGTTCAGACTGTTCTTCGAGAAGGAGTGCCAGTCGAACCGAAGTAAAGTCAAGTAAACCAGCATGCTTCCAAAGTCGATGGAGGAGAGAGGGTGCGACTCTTCCAGCGTTCCAGTCGGTAAATTGAACAGGGGGTTTTTCAGGCTCGGGGTATCCCAAATTTTTGAGTTCTTTTTTGATGAGCTCTTGGTCAAATCCAAAAGAAGAAAAAAACTGCAGCAATTGCGATGCTGAACTAGTCCATGGAATCTCCTCAGAGGTCCATGTACTTGTATTGGGTACTGAGGATGCATTAGGCAAACTGCAGTGGAACTTGAAAAGATCACGGGTATAAATGTAGAGCACCGGTGGGATATTTGCACCACCGTCGGCCTGCATTCCAATGGCGTGTTCCGCGGAGTCTGATATCAAGGCAAGTATGGTCGCGTCGGGTTGAATAGTGGAAACTATCATTTCATCAATCAACATACCAGAATCTGTGGGAGTATTTCATTAGTGTTTTGATGAGATTATATGAATAGGTGATAAATGTGACAACGTCGCTGACCAGTTGGCTGAATAAGGGTGATAGATCCGGTATCAAAGAACCTGCAAGTTCCAGTGCGAACAAGTGCACGTTTTAAATATGCGACGGTCTATGAATAGAGCCGATCAAAAGAATTAGCAAGAGGTGATGGATCATATAATAAGACTATATCAATCATCATTTCCGTCAACTAACCCACTTGGGTCCTACGACCTCAGGACTTATACGGAATCTAAAAGTTTCGGAGTTGGTGAATAGTGGTTGAAAAGAAGTAAAGCACTCTACCACATTTATATGAACCATAGTGAATTAGCTTGAAATAGTGAGCTTGAGATTGAAGTAATAATTTCAAAAGTTATGAAACGCGACGGGCAAGAAGGGAATGGGAATGCGGCAGGATGTTTACTTTGCCTTTGGAGTTTGGGAAACTGATGGACTATTTGAAGGAGTCCAATGTTACTCAGTTCACGGCCCAATGATCTTCAGGACATGGCGAAGCTGGGCTAATGAGCGGGGTAAGGATAACTCAGTCATGACGGGTATATTCTTTTGGATCTACACCTTGCCTACGCCTCAGGAGTAAATGAACCTTTCATGCTCAACTAGAAGCAGTTTACTAACCTGGAGATGACGAGTGTTGAATTTAGTGCACAATTTCCGCAATAATCTTCCGTATATCTCACATACAATGAAGGAACGATAAAACCTTTTCTTCTGGTTGAGCATTAACTATTTTACAATCCAACCAAAAAACCCCTATAGCTTACAGAGTTCTTCAGATCTGAGTTCCCTTTTGTTATCTGTATTTTTTCGTTGCGCTATCCCAGATCCGCTACAGAAAACATTACGATACTGAAAATTAGCCGCCTTTCTTCAGTCTTACTAAATAAACAACCCTGAGTTATATCAATAAATCATACTCTCATTCAATCTGGTAGCCTGAGCTCTGCAGGGTATGAGCCATGTGTTAAGAAAAGCTAGTAAATTCTAATCAGCAGGTGGCATCCTCTAATAGAATTAGATAGATAGCGGTGATGGCATACAGAGATGAATTGGAGGCATTGATGATAGAACTTGGAAGTAGCGCAAGCAGGCCAAAATTTCTGGCAATGTGTTCCCTTTTCCGTCAAAGGAACAAGGGGACCCCTTTGTTCCCAGCTAAGCGATGGTCCTACATTGACAGAAATTTTAGCCAGCAGTTGATGGAGATGACTGGGTCAGCTTTTGCATCCTTTCCTACTCCTCTTTCTCTCACTTAATTAGGGTTTATTGATTTTTCCCTTCTTTTCATTTCACCTGTTCATCCCACTGGACCACTTTCAGACCTTGCATTCCAATTTAACAACATAACATAGATTTTAGCCTCTTCATTCTCCTCCTCAGCAAGCAGATCTATCCTGAGGGTGAAGGAGATGTGATTTTTTCAATGCAGTAGTAACAGTACAGAAACATGAACATGTAAACAAGCACATCAGGAAGGCAAAAAAGACACGTTTGAGAAGAATGATGAGATTAAGTAATTCGAGAATGAATGAAAGAATCAGAAGATTGTTTGATGATAAAAAAGAAAGATTAATAAAAAAACAAGAAGCTTTGATTCTGTTATTTATCCTTCCACCCAGATAAATTGAATATTTTTTTTTTGATATTAAATTTTCAAAGGGAGTGGTGCTACTGGAGGGGGAGAAAGGGGGGTTTTTTTTATAATCTTTTTTATTTTTTTATTTATTTTTTATTTTATTTTTTATTTTTTTTTTTTGAATCATGTCTTCCAACAAGAAAAGATCGGGGGCTGAAGATAGCTCCACCACATCCTCATCAAAGCGTTCTAAAAAGCTAGCATTCTATCAAAATCATTTATTTCCCTTCAACCCTTTCATGTTACTGACTCACTAAACCTTTTTTTCTTTTCTCTTTTTTTAGTTCATCTGTATGTTATTGTCGTTGGTGAAGCGTAGCCTGAATTCTGGCTGATTTCAAATTTGACATGGTAGAGCACCACGCTGTCCTTCCTTCCGCCCCGCGGTGATCTGAATAACATCATTAGCCAACAAACACCAACTCAATCTCTTCCATCAAAACCTGCTGCACTAGCTGTGAGTGATTTCATGCACATGAGATATTTGTAAAATGCACCGGTTCTGAGAAATAGCACTTGGATTTTGAACTCTACCTAGTCATCGGAAGCCATAGCCCGTAAACGAGCTGAGATAGCAGCCAAATTCGCTTCATTCAAGAATAGCCTCGGAGCGTCTAATTTACCTACGAATGGATCACCACAATTTGATTCCGCTCCAACAAGCTTGGCCAATATTGACCCTGATTTGGCTAAAAAAGTCGCAGAGGCTCGCAAGACAGTCGAAAAACTTACTGCAAAGGCAAAGAATCCTTATTTGGTTCGCTTTCCTAATGATTTCTCCGGTTGCGATGCGTGATTTAGTAATTGAAATCCTCCAAACTCTGTCATAGTCTGGGCCATCTGATCCAGTTGAACCAGTTTCAATGTCAACTTCAGGTGTTCACCCACTGTTGATTGGATTGGATAAAAGTTCTTCTGGTGGAAACAATCTCAACGATCGTTATAAGCCCATGGTCCCCAAATTCGCCACTGTCAAGGTACGTAAATTACAAGACTCAAATCTAAGCCAAATCTTGTTTAAAAAAAAAAAAAAAAAAAAAAAAATTGCACAACGTTTTTAGGCAAATGTTGCCAAGCCTACGAGTCATGCTCCAAAGAAAAAAGATTTATATCAAACTTCACTTACCGAAGCAGAGCCAATGGCCCTTGATAATCGTGCAAACCCTCATTTCGACAAATCCCTTGCAGGACCTGCTGGAGATCCATCTGGCGTTGTGAGAACTAGAGCGACTCGGAGTCTAAAATTTAATCCAAAAGGGAAATACATTCGATTAGCTGAACAGATCCGATCAGAGCTTCGCCTGGAGGAATTGAAGCGTAGAATAGCAGAGCGATCTCGTAAAGCAGGGCTGGATGGTGAAATAGAGGCTGTAGAAAAACAAGTACGGGTGAGTATTGTCATGATTTACTGTTTTATATTATACCTGTTAAGCATTTGTAATTCAACTTCCAGAGACCAGAGCCTCCCGATTGTGAATGGTGGGATGAAGATTATCTTCCCAACAGATCTTACAATGATTTAGATGATGGCACAGCATCGAAACATATTTATTCTACCGAATCACCTATCACAATCTATGTTCAACATCCTATCCAGCTTCCTGCTCCAGGTGATAAAGACGCTGTCGCGCTCAAGCCTTTGAAACTTACCAAAAAAGAACAACGGAAGATGAGGAGGCAACGTCGAATGGCTGAGTTGCAGGATAAGCAAGACCGACAGAGAATGGGACTTTTACCTCCTGATCCACCCAAAGGTAACTGTTCTCTTAATTTGAAACAACAACCTAACAAAATATTACGCTAGAGTACTGATCAACTTGATTTTTGGTGAAATCCAGTCAAACTATCCAACATGATGAAAGTTTTAACTTCAGATGCAGTGGCGGACCCAACAAAGATTGAAGCTAGAGTTCGACGTGAGATGTTACAACGAAAGAAAACTCATGAGCAAGCAAATGAAAAACGTAAACTAACAGATGAACAACGCAAGGAAAAGGTCGAAAAAAAAAGAGAAGCTGATGAAACGAGGGGAGTCTTGACTACTGTTTTCAAGTTGAGTGCCTCTGACTATCTTAATTAGTTCGTCTTTTAAGCAAGGTATTGGAGCTGATTTCATCATCACGATTCTAGAATCAAGTATCTTACCAACCCAGCACACCGCTTCAAAGTACGTAGGAATGCTGAGCAATACGGGCTGACCGGCGTATTGATTTTCAATCCCCGGTTTGCCCTTGTTGTTGCCGAAGGGGGCTCTAAGGCAATTAGAGCTTACAAGCATCTCATGCTCGAGCGGATTGATTGGACTGCAGAAGCACGTTCTCGGACACCAGATGAAGAAAGAAACGAGCAACAACAACAGTCTCCGGCAGATGGAGAAGAGGAAACAGCAGAACCAGTCTCCCTCGCTGAAAACAAGTGTGAATTGATTTGGGAAGGTGATGGGAGAGAAAGAGTATTCAAGAGTTTCAGACCTAAAAATTGTCCTTCGGATGCAATTGCAAGGGAATTTTTAGGATCAAGGTTGGGTTTTTGGTACGTTGCTTTTATAGATTTTGAGCTCTCGTCTTCAACTTGATAAAAGTGCTACAACTGAAGTGTGATTCTCAATCATCCTGGTCAATTTTACATTTGCGATCAATAGGGATGTTGCCAAGAGATGGGGTGAAGACACGATTAGCTGAAGTCAAAATAATGCACAACCTGAAGCTCTCCACAATTTATCCTATCTGGTATGAGGGAGCAATTTCGACTGGATTGGAGAAGGGGCTAAAATGGACAAGAAGATGAAACACAAAGCATAACCTGGATACTGACCTCATGAATATGAATCAGTCTTGGATTTGAACTATCCCAGGCGGTATGCTTGTGTGCTTGTATAAGAACAAATGTCATATATGTTTTAGGAAAGAATCTAATTGATCCAACAATTTGAAAATGGTTCATGTCACAGATTGATCATCTTTTTCACAGAACCAATTCTATAGATTCTCCTGCACAAAAGATGTCGATGGGTTTTATAATGGAGCACAGCAAGTGTCACTGTCAGGAAAAAATTTCATCAAAACTTATATCTGACACCAAATTGAGTCTACAGTGGCGCCCATACAGCATGCCCAAGGATGGTGAAGAACTGAGTTTCTCAATGCTAACTTGTTGAGAGACCATTGTATTCCTCTCAATGTTTTAGTAATGATCTCCCTGTTCATCCCTGTCGTAAGCCTTCACAGGTCCTCACTAGCTTAGTGTTGATGGCACCAACTTTGACAATGTTTGCGCTACTGGGTGCCTCATAATCTGCCAGAAGCTTGGGCAGGGGTTGCTATGGGCATTGCACCAGCCCGCAATTTTTTCTTGTTTTCACATAAAATGCAAATTGTTTTTTCTCATATATTTCCACCCAAAAGGATAATGGTTGCTTGAGCCCCAGTGGCATTGATCATGTTTTCACAATTCAGGTATTCAAGTTTTTCTATCTAGATGGATATAATTATTGGGTCACAACTTCAAGCCCCAAACTTTCAACCACATTATATGTATGTGGAAAGAAAGACACAGAAAAAAAAATAGGTGAAAAATTGACATAGGATGTGTTGATGCCCACATTGGTTGTTACAGTGAGGAACTTTTTCCAACCAGATGGTCATAAGATGGTTTTCAAACCAGTTCTTTGGGTTATTCATTTTTTTTTCAGTTTTTCAGCTTATGATTTTTTTTATTTTTGGCTGTGAGAAATTTTTTGCTTGTGCTGAAGTTTTCTTTCTGGCTATCTAATGATGTACAATTAAATATGTTTCTTTCTATAATTATAGTTCAAAGGGAACCACTTGACCTCAAAGACTTACATACAAGAAACTACTCAATTGATTAGCAACTGTTGGAAATTGTTGGAATTCTAGTTGACTCAAGCTGATCTTATCTCTCAAATAAAACTTACTATTATTTAAACTCTATTTCTAGTTGATTAGTCACCTATTAGTTAGAGTTTATGACATATTCTTTGTAATAAAGATCCCAGTTCTCTACTCCTTGAGTTGATTAAAATAAACATTAGAAATGAATTAACTAAAAACTCATTGAATAAATATTAAATTAATTAGTTAAAGAGCATTATTATTCACACCGCTGTGGAATTTGTATTTGTGTTGGGCAGCAGTGGCAAAGGTGGAGTGGTATGAAGAGTGGTGGAAAGCATTGTGCAAGCTGATCAAATGCTTTGGCAGAAGGTGTAAAGTATCTGCAGAGTTATTTGCCTTTAGTGTTGGGGATTTGCGGGGTTTTCTTCTAATAGCAGAGGGAAAGTGGAGCATAGGGCTCTTGGGGGCTGAGCGGTTATGTGGATTAGGCAAGCAGAAGTGGGTTACTCAGGAAGGTGCTGCAAGTTAGATTGTGCTAAGGGCTGCGGATCAGCAGGGAAAGGAGAAGGTTGTTAAACAGATAACAATCCAATCTGGTGGGCTGCAAGAAGTAGGGTGGTGTTGGTCGGCAGTGAGGGTTTGGGTAGTAAGGCAGACACCGAATTGGTGATTGGGGTAAACGGCTTCCAAGACAGAAACTGGGGGTATGCAGTGGGAAATGGGGGGGGGGGAATCACGGGAACAGGGTGCAGGAAGGGAAGTGGTGGAGTATTTCCAGGAGGCTATTTTGATCTAGTGACAAAAGTGCGCAGCAAGATTGAAACCTAAATTGTCTAGTTAAAAGTGCAGATCCTGTAACATTTGTTTTTCTTTTTCCTTAGTCAATCTTCTTGTTTCTTTCTCTCAGACTTATTAGTCTTTCTCCGTGCACTTAGGTTTGTCTCACTAGTTATCTCGTTCACTACTCCTTCTTTCATATTTTATTCTCATCCACTCCTTTGTCATTTACTCATATTCATTAGGTCAGTAGTGTGGTACAATTCTCTTAGTGTCAAATTGCACTCCGCTGACATTCTCAGTGCAATAGGTGTGTAAAAATGAAATTCAGTCAATTTTCTTGTCTCTTTCTCTCATACTTATTAGTCTTTCTCCGTGCACTTAGGTTTGTCTCACTAGTTATCTCGTTCACTATTCCTTCTTTCATATTTTATTCTCATCCACTCCTTTGTCATTTCCTCATATTCATTAGGTCAGTAGTGTGGTACAATTCTCTTAGTGTCAAATTGCACTCCGCTGACATTCTCAGTGCAATAGGTGTGTAAAAATGAAATTCAGTCAATTTTCTTGTCTCTTTCTCTCAGACTTATTAGTCTTTCTCCGTGCACTTGGGTCAGTAGTGTGGTACAATTCTCTTAGTGTCAAATTTCACTCCGCTGACATTCTCAGTGCAATAGGTTATGAGCCCAGGTTTGTGTTAAAATAACAACAACCCCATACAGAGTCACTCAGAATGTCCGCCAATAACTCAACACAAAATAGTCTACCATCCCTCAGCAACACCAACTTCACATTGCGGAAGATGCAAGTTTATGCGTACTGCATGGAGCATGGGTTAGATAAGTACCTTGAATCATATCCACCACCACCTGCCGATGAAGAGAAAAGAGAAGCTTTTGAAGAGAAAAAGGTCAAGACGGCCGGAATTTTGACTCGCCTCATGGGTCAAAATAATGTGAACTCCTTTGTCAATAACGCTAATTGACGAGATCCTCATGCACTATGGTTGACTCTATGTAATCATTATGAATCCAACTCAAGTGCAAATCAGGTGTTAGTCTACAGCAAATTTCTCAGTATGAATGTTAAAAAGGATGTTCCAACATTTTTGGCCAACATTGCGGAAGATGCAAGTTTATGCGTACTGCATGGAGCATGGGTTAGATAAGTACCTTGAATCATATCCACCACCACCTGCCGATGAAGAGAAAAGAGAAGCTTTTGAAGAGAAAAAGGTCAAGACGGCCGGAATTTTGACTCGCCTCATGGGTCAAAATAATGTGAACTCCTTTGTCAATAATGCTAATTGACGAGATCCTCATGCACTATTGTCGACTCTATGTAATCATTATGAATCCAACTCAAGTGCAAATCAGGTGTTAGTCTACAGCAAATTTCTCAGTATGAATTTTAAAAAGGATGTTCCAACATTTTTGGCCATTCTAAAAACTCATCTGGCGCACATATCATCTGTTGGTCTGAAAATAGGAATTCCAACTGATATACATATCCACACGCACTTGATGGCCGAATACATCGTACAATTACTTCCTGAATCACTAAAAATTGAGAAAGAATTCCTGTACGCAATAGTAACTTGGAAACTTAAGGAATATATTTCAGTCAGACAAATAAGAACAACAAGATTGAAAGAAACAAGAATGAAAAATAAGAAATAAGAATAAAAATGCTACCTTAAGGACAGATTCTAATATAACTAAGATAGACTGATTTTTAGACTGATAATAAATTTTTAAGACTGAAAAATAAAAAACTAAGAAATAAAATTTTTAATCTTGATGAGTTATTTTGATGAGAATTTT
>JNCO01007298.1:0-12228 GCA_000785685.1 Uromyces viciae-fabae | reverse complement strand
CAGAGAACTTGGGTAGGCATTTTTTTGTACGGAAGAGAATGCTTGAGGTTATCAGAAGGATTGAATGATGTTGATGTTGGGGAAAAGGTTGAAGTTGAGTAGGTGTCGGGTGCAGTTTAGTAACTGTCGGGTGCAGTATAGTAACTGTCGGAGCAACTCTCTGGTCAAATTTTGATCCGACAGGTTGGATAGACTTCCTACGACTCATGTCGGATCAGTCGGATCCGACACCCAAATGTCCGTAGTGCTAGTTGGTAAAGGCAGAACTCTAGTATGTGTCTCAGCTATGCTGAGGTCATGGGTTCGACTCCCATCAGACACATCTTCATTTTACAGTCTCTACAGGTTTTTATATTTATTATTTTATTTATATTTATTATTTTATTTATATTTTATTAATTTATTTTAATTATTTTATGTCAATGTTGGCTTGCTCAACATTGTAGCAAGCTGACAGTCAGAAAGTCATACAGTGCACAGACATGACATCAGTGCTAGTGTATCTTATCTTATCTCCTTCGAGACATGTGGGATAATCCCTTTTGAAACAAGTGGGGATTGTAATATGAGGTCAGAGGCTTTCTAAAAATGTGTAAGTGTGTGTTTATTCTGTGGTGGTTGAATATGTACAGTGAATGAGGCCATAGCCTCTTATCTATGAAGCTTGTATTGGATATCTGATAGTAGATATGGATTATGTGGTATTTGTTATGGTTTATTGACTTTTATATTATTTTTTGATGCATAAAGCTGTATTCATAATGATTGTGATGTTGTGAAATAATTCTAAGTACCCCATTTAAGTCTTCTGCCTTGAGTAGCTCTCAAACTAGTGGAGTTATTGATATGGCTTTGGTGAGTGACTAGGGGTCAATTTGGGTATAGAATCCATTTCTGAAATAAAAACTAAAGAATTCCTGCTCCTTCAGGGTTAAATAATAATTTTTTGATTGAGTCCACTTTAGAGTACCACAACATCCTCAAATACAAACCTTGCTTGTATCTTGATGAGATAAAAGCTCATGTGGAGGCAATGACAGGAGTCTACCACCCCAAAATGACTATTCAACAAAAGCTCACGAACCACTTACATATGTCTCTCAAGGTTGCATGCACAGTTGATCCGGGGCAATGCCCATTAAAACGTGCTAATTATATTGGCAAGGTGGCTGATATACCATCTGATTATTTGGTTTTTCTGGGTATGTCCTTTTATGTTGAGAATATTCTTTATTTTTTACAACTATTATTGATTTCAAATTGATTCCTAGATGAATGTGCAATAACAACTGACAATCAGAATAGACGGTATGGGAGGGCTCAGATTGGATCACGCACCACATGTGTGCCCTGTATCAATGCAACTACTTGCTGGAGTGTCCTTCCGGTGGTTTCATTGGACGGGTTGGTGGCTGTAATGGCACAAGAGGGGTCCATTAATAGGTGGGATTTTGAGTACTTTCTTGAGGTAATGCTGGTATGTGACATGTTTCATTCATATTGTTTCATGGAGGTTAATGCTGATGGGCTCCACTGTTAGCTACCCTGTATGAATTCTTTCCCAGACCATAATAGTGTCCTGGTGATGGATAACACCAAAATTTACCATGGTGGATGCATTGAAGAGTTGTGTGCAAATCAAAATGTACTGTGTATTCATCTACAACCTTATTCTCCATATTTCAACCCAATAAAAAAAGTTTTTTCTGGATTAAAGGCTCACCTTAAAAGGGAGCAGATACTTACGGGGACCGGAGACAATGGAGAGATAATAAAACAGTATTTGCCCGGTTTGGTCACACCAGAGCTCATGCATAAGCTCTTCTCAGGAAGTGGATACCCTTTAGGAGCAATTCACGGGTAGGTGGTTTCCATTTAATTCATTGTCTATATTTTACTCAGATTCTTACCACTATTGAAGTTTATTCACATCTTTCATTTCAAAGTTACCTGGGGCCCACAATCTTTCCATTTGTAGCCTCACTATTGTATTTTCTTGTGCCTCTGCCTGTTTTAACTAGTCGCCTGTTTTAAATAGTGTCTTTGAAAAATATGTTTCTTTGAAAAATATACGTTCAGATAATTCATAATGTTAAAATCACATTAAGAGGCATTTATATATTGCCGATCATGTCGCAATTGATTTTTTTTTTTTTTTGGTAAACATGATCATTGGCAAGTGGGTGATAAGCTACTTGATGATGTTTGCGCCTTGCCCAACTATTGTGTTGAAATTACCTTTGCCTCGTTCAAGGTGTCTCAATTCATGATTTCTTTCAATCTCGTAAGAAATCTTACACGCAAGTGAGAAACAATCAAATCAATTAATAGCATAAATTAATTAATTTCACTATTCTGATCATGATAATCATATAAGATTTCCATATGATGGAAGGAGATCATAAAAGTGAAAATAATCAAAAGTTAAGTGAAAATAATCAAAAGTGATAATAATCGAAAGAGAAGAAATCCAATAAGAAAAAACATCCAACTAGTTAAATAAGTAGAAAAGAAGGCATCCAATAAAAAAGAATCCAATTTTTTAAATAAGCAGAATAGTTCAACAAAGATTGTTGGGCAGTGGGGTTTGAGCTGTTTTGCATCCCCTGTCCTAACTGGGAAGCCCCCAAAGATAACTGGACAGCAGGTCCGGCCAAAAAATCTATTGAAATAAGCTCTTCTTTGGGGGTGGCCAGAAAAAAATTCCAATGTGTTATTGTGTGACGCTGCACCATACCCCTGGTGATGAAATCAGATGAATCAATGTTGCAAAACCGTAGAAATTGCTCCATCTTTATGTGATGGTAGCGTTCAACTGGAAAACAAATGGCTCAAACCACCTTGCAATGGTTTGCGTACCAGGGAGGTGCTTGAATCACGTGCAGGGGAGGTATTGGTGGAGCCTTGGAGTATGATTCTTGAGAACGCCTTGCAAATTGGGTCTCCTGTTGGCGAGTGTTGTAAATTCCTGATAGGAGAACCATCTTGCCTCGTAAACAAAGCTCTACTGAATGATTGCTCTGGGGAAGCAATCACCTGGATCTCAGGGCTAACAGCACCGGATCCCATTTTTTGTTGACCTTTGTTAGAACAAGCTGACGAGTCGTCCAAGATCACCTCAACGTCTGCCAAGGTAGGCGCTCATGGTTCACGTGAGGGTATATCAATTGATTCAAGGCTAGTTTCAATAGGCCATTGAATTAGCTCATCCATAAGGTCCTGATGATATTCTTCTTGGGCTTTGTTTGTTGGTAAGACTAGCTGTGACTCTTGAGTTGGTTGATGTGATTCTTGATTTGGTATCATGGTAGGTGTGATATTGGGCAAAGTACCAGAAGTGAGGGGTGCAGGATTCAACTGGGGGGGGGGTATGAGCCAAATCATCCTTCTTTTCATTTTTCCTTGGAGTCGTTAGGCTCCTCTTTTCCCATACAAATAGTGACGTTCTGGGGGGGTTATCCGTGTCCACCCCTGGAGCACCATGGACAATTGCTTTTGCCCAAGTCCACAGGATATCATTGGAAACCCACAATACCATACCATTGTGGCTTGGGGACTCAAGGAACAAAGCCTCTGAGGGATGTACCCCAGAAGCCATAGCGAGTTTTGATTGCAATTTCATCACCATGATGCCAATCTCACCACTCGACGTATCTGCTTGAGGCTGTGACAACAAGATCCCTCCATGTCAGCAGAGTACATCTAATGACCAATATTAAAATTTGAGAAAAAAGAAACAAAGACGTACATTAACCTGTTGTCTAGCCAACATGCACTCCAAAGGAGCCCTTTCCTCCTCCTCAGTGCCGCAAGTCATGGCCAATATTGTATTCGCTTGTTCATTGGCTATCTCCGCCCTTGCTTGTGTGCAAGGATCTTGCATTTTTGTATTGATGCAAATCTTATTGAGCGGACTCCCCATGGCAGTCTCCGCAAACTTCTGGTAGTCTTTGTCATTGTTCATCACTCAATTCTTGTTCAGGGCATACACCCAATGGCTCGCGATTGAGCAATTCCAGCGTAAGAGTGCGGATGCATGCCAGAGATGATTACCGAGATGTCTCCGGTGGCTGCTGAGAAGCGTCATGATTTCTTGTTGGACTTGACTCCACTCCCATCAAGTTGGGTTGGCTTTCCACACAGGGCAGGGAGATGCCTCGTTTGGTTTGATAACCTCCCATTCCTTATTGGGATTCAAAGGTTGACGAGATGCCTGGCCCCTCTTAGGCAACATCAGATCTTTTATCTTGACATAAAGCAGATAATCTAGGTGAATAAACTTTGGATCTCTAGGATATTCAGCCGCTCGCCGCTGTGCGTCGTTATCTTGCATGAACTGAGTCAATGATAAACCCTCCCTTTGTGAAGGGCCGTTGTAGAACAGAAATCCTTGACGGAGGGGAAGTTGGCTAGGCTCTAAATAAGATTCTTGAGAATATTACTCATTGACTGCTGTGATGAGTTGGTGGGTTTCCATTGATTGATAAACAAGGTAATAAAAGAGATCTTCACATGGTTTTGGTAAGCAAAAAAGTGGAAAAACAAAAAGTAAGAAAAAAAATGGAAAAACGAGATGCAGGGACAGTTAGTAACTAGATGTAATCCAAAATTTAACATAACAAATCAGCAAATAATGATTAATAAGCATAAAAAAAACGACTCACCTGGTGCGATAGTGGAAAACAAAGCTACCAAAACATGACCAATTGATAGGATGATTTAATTAATGGGGCCAGATATAACAAATTGAAGCTGAAGGATGAGGTAATGAATATTGTTCAATTGCCAATTTGATAACAAAGGAAAACAAAGAAGGAAATAAAACATGAGAGAAAGGATAAAAAATAAGTACATACCTGATCTTTTGACTTAATCAAACATGAATCAATAATTCTATACGAGCAACGTATGAGAATTTTTGAGCAGATCCACACCGACACCGAATTGAGTGGATCCTCAGGGTATTGAACCTGTGGGGTTGGGCAGACATGTGTTTCAATTCCCAAGATTGAATTGAAAGACCAAAGAAATTACATAAAAAAAAAAAGATAGAAATGAGACATACCTGATGATTGGTGTGAATCCCAATCAAATTTGAATATGAGTATCCACTGTGTGATTGGTCCTGGGGGTGGAGGGAAAGGTTTGATTTCAGCTTGGCAAAGAAATAGCATGGACCAAAATGAAAAAGGAAAAAAAAAAAAACCTACCTGGTTTTTTGAGCAAACCCAGATTTCAGGAAAAAAATAAAAATTGACCCGGTTTTATTTTTTTTGAGGGTTGGGTGGGTCGGGAGGTATGGTGGTTGACATTGAGCTGTATTCGTGAGCTGTATAACCACCCATGGCGGTTTTTGGTGGAATTTCGCGGAATTTGGGAGTTTCAGGGGTTGCGGGCCGGACAACCTTTTTGTTTTAGGCTGTTACTCTTAATGTATCTTTCTTCTTTTTTAAGTTCAGCGCAGAGAATTGCACTGATGGACTGGGAAGCAACAACCTACATAGTGAGTTCCCCTTAGATTGGAGAATGAAATGTTTGTGGGACAAAAAGGGTGTGAAGAGGAAAAGAAACGGAATGGACAACTGCGTGAAAAGAACTAAACAAAAATAATTGAACCTAGTAAAATGATGCATAATGTTGACCCTGTTAATTTCCTAGTTCTGTTTTCCACTCCCATCCTTTCCGTTTTCCTTTCTTTTAATTATTATAAAATAAAAAATAAAAATCTTAGTTTTTTTTGTGTTATTTATAAGTTTACAATCTCTTAGATGTGTAGTTGTCTCTGAGGTTTATTTAGATTATCTAGTTTGTGGTTGCTTTTAATCTAAAATTTGTTTATAGGTGAATCATGTGTAGTTGTGGTTTACTTAATTTCTAGTCTCATCCATGTGTAGTTGTGGAGGGATTTATCTAGTTTAGTTCATACCCAATGTGTAGTTTTTGGTTATAATTCTTTATTAGTTTCTGTTGTTGTGCCATGTGTAGTTGTGGCTCAACTAATATTCTTCTCATGTGTAGTTGTGAGAAGATTCTTTTATTTTTTTATTGTGACAATGTTGTGACATCTTTTCTTCTTCTACTATTTTAGGCATTTTCTCATGAAATAAAAATCATCAAGTTTTGAGCCTAAAATTCATCTTAATTAAATTGTTCCCAAGCTCCTCTTTCTGTTGTGTCAGGCCGACGTCAGTAATGACATCTGCCTGCCACACGTCAAAATCATTTTACAGTTCTCAACGTATCCATGGCACTTCATAATTATGTATGGCATTTCATAATTATGTATTTACATAATAGCTTTACATACATAGTTTTCACCATGTATATACGGGTGTTGAATAATTCTGCGTTAATACCGTTTGGGGTGATTGATTATTTACAAAATTGCTACAGCGTCCCAATCGGTAACACTCGAGATACTAGCCCGGATTCAATGATTCCTGGCGGGAAAGATACTTAATAGCCCGGATTCAATGATGCCCGGTAGGAAACCACCCGCAGACTTCACTCAACCATCCATGCCATGCAACCAACACCGACACCATTCAAGTTGGCTAAAAGTTCTCAATGCAACAGTGGCATGAAAACCAATAAAGCAGCTTTATACAGATGTTCCTCACTTGTAACTTCTTTGTTATTTGTTTGTTTAATGGCCATTGTTGGGAACTTGACGCTGGTCTTCCCAATTGGTAACCCGCTCATCTCATACCTGTCTTTGGTTTAAATGTTGCATAATAATTTGTATAGCTACTGGGAATAAATAACATAAGTCTGAGATTGGCAAAACTTTCCTCTGTAGTTACAGACGAATTATTCATGCACGCATGTACATAAAGCCATTTAAATACTATACATTTTCACTCACTCTCATTGCAATACCACATAATGTAGTCCGCATGCTCTATTACTTTCAACCAACTCTCTACTATCTTCTAAATCCCCACTCTCAAGTCTATAAAACTAACAGACCCATTTAACCATTTATTTGTCTTTGTTCTCCTGAGTCATTCCAGGGTGAAAGTATTCTGCATTGTTGGAATTCGGGACTCTTCACTCGTCCCAAAACCACCAGTTATCTTTTTATCTATTTCTGTCTTACCCCTGGTCGCTCAATGCCAGGGGTGTCCATTAGCTCACAAACCCTCAAATACAAGAAAAAAATGATAGGGCCTTGGTATAGATCAGTCCCTCATCCAACAGTATCTAACAGTGCCAGTCCCTTCTCTTTTGTCGTTTGACACTGAGATTGTATCATTCCATTGATCCAACTCTGTCATCATTGACTGATCCGTTGATCATCTAAGCTGCAACCAACTATTTCTTCATACCGGAACTTGGATAGTCTCCTCTCTCACTCTTCTTCAACATAAATCTTTGAAGATAAATATCACAAAATCTTTCTTAAGAAGAAAACAATATTTTCAAGAAATCATAAGTTCTTTTACTCAAGAATGCGACATGAATCTGCCTAGTAAGGAATTGTCGCATTTAAATTCAATATCTTGAAGCAAACTTGTCAATAACCTCCCAATTCACTCGGGCTAAGGAGATGTCTTTAAAATCACCATCTCTAAGTCTGAAAACCAAGAATAACATTATAGAAACTCATCTTTTAAAAAAATTTATGAATAAAAATGGGAATATAAAAGCTTTTAAATGTTCATTGGATTGATGTGGGTTGAACATTTTTTCCCAAAATTGAATAGACTACAATGTTCTGGTTTGGCCTCTGGGCGCATCTACCCCAAGTTAGTTTGATTACTCTCTACATCTACTTAAGGTGTCAGACGGGTCTTATTGGGTACTCTGTAGCCCTCAATTTACAATGATGATTTTAAATGAATTGGAGGTATGCATGTATAAAAAAGGGTTATGAGCAAGTAAACTCAATGCGCATATTTAACACACACAAAAAACAAGCTAAAAAGGTTATGAGTATCATATGTAGAAAGGACAAAGAAGGAGAGAAGTTGATGAAATGAAAAGGAAAAAAAATGGTAGTATTGTCTCCCATGGAAGGGTACGAGAATTTCTAGAAAGGTTGCATCCAGATGTCTGCTCTTCAGATTGCCCTTTTTTGCGGTTCCATTTACTCATACCCATGACTGTGAACAACTCGTCATCTTTGACGCCACTTGCTCTTGCTAGCAAGACCAATCTTTTTGATTCAATCCCGGTGCAATTGAGACAGTTGTTCAAGATCTGTGTATCAAAAAAGAAAGTAGTCATATTCAGCTTTGTTAAAGATATGATATTTCCTCATAATTTATTCGACGCGGTAGACGTACGTGACCAAGATGAGATCGGACATCTACTGTGTTTCCTTCTAACCTCGCCATTTCGAAATTAAGTACAAATCCTGG
The DNA here is from genome assembly GCA_000785685.1 of Uromyces viciae-fabae. NCBI lineage: Eukaryota > Fungi > Basidiomycota > Pucciniomycetes > Pucciniales > Pucciniaceae > Uromyces > Uromyces viciae-fabae. Next base: position 3,865 of record JNCO01007298.1, on the reverse strand, counting down.
CCTGTTACATGTTTTTTAATCATGACATGATGATCAGAGCTCCATTGAATTAAACATTATAGTCTAAAAAATGTCGGTTCGAGAATCCAAGTTGAAAAATATTATTTTACATACCCTTTCAACAAACTCAATATCCGTTTCGATTGTGGATTGTTTAGGGCTCTTAGTGCAATATCCATGGCACCATAAAGTTTCCAATATTTCATTAGGAGTGCTTTTTTTTGTCCCTTTTGCTGTTCTTCATCTTGTTTATCTCCCTCTGTATCCTGGTCTTTTTCTTTAACCTCATCATTCTCATCTGCAACGTCAGTATTATTATTAGGTGATGGTTTGGTAACAATTTTCTGCTTCGATTCGAATATAAACTTGTCTATGGCGAACCCCACAGAGCTTTGATGGTCCAATGAATGTTGAAAATCGATGGATGACTATGGTAACATTTAAGAAATTAGCGAAGCCATTGAAAAATTAGTTACTTCCACCTTGAAGGTTCAATTGTAGCTCCGTTGAGTCGACAAAAAAGAAAAGAAAAGTAATGCGTACATAAGTAGTCCCATTGAGCATTAAATCCGGTATCCCCAAGACAGGTTGATTCTGAAGACAGAGGGAAGCTTTCAACTGGGCAATCACTTGTTTTCTTTTGAACTTTCATCGGAGAACAAACAGTATGAAATTTCAATTTACCGTATCATTGAGACATGAAACTTCGGAAAACTCCACAAACGAGCTCCAACTGAGTTTCTTTTTCCAGTAAAATTCGCTATCACCACTCTGCCCATTCTGAACCACACGGGTGATAAAACAAGGGACTTGATTCTCTTGCGTTAAATTAAAATTTTTCAAAGATTGACGAGATATATTCCCAGTTGAGCCATGACTCATAGGAAAGCCAATTGAATATTGAATGTGAAGTATGATAAAAACAAGAATTATGTTTAATTTTAGCTCTTGTTGTTCAAGGTCGTATCAGAATGGAATAAAAAAACAAAAACATTCAAGTTAGTGCTCTTATGGATGGACGCAGTGTAAATTCTATTTCCCCACTCGAATCATTTTAACTCAATGTTTTTCGAAATATTTCTGGCGTTATTATACTAACCCATTGAGGTCAGCTCCGACTTGACAAGGGAAATCGTCAGAATAGAGCCGCTCTTATGGTGCTTGATGCCTCTCTAGTACCTTTTTACGTTGAAAAATAAAACAGTTGTTCTTGTCCTGAAGGGATTTTCCAGAGTCAATCGAATGACGGGTATAATGATCGGGATGATTTGTACGAGAAATGTATAAATGAGGAAGTATGGCTATAATGACCCTATGTACAAAGTCTTTTTTCCTAGAGGGATTCTCTAATATAAGAAAGAACAAAATTTGTCAAAATTAAGTCCGATATCAACCATACAGGAGCATCTCATTTATGCTGTAAATTAAGCGTTTATTGGACTATGATTATGCCTATAAATCACTTGATCAATCCAAAAATTGACGGCCGAGCAATAATGAACGTCCAATTCGCAAGCGCACAAAAAAACAATCTCATCTGTTTTTTTTTTCTCTTCACTGAAGATCTCGCAAGTTGCTTTAACCGAGGGAATGATGCACACGAAACTTGGTTCGCATAAATAAAAGAATCGAGAGACAATTTAAATTGAAAGGATGATTTTCAAAAAATTTCGCTTCAAGATCAACAACCTAGAAACTTATTTCATTAATTCTGAGACTCGATGTGCTTAAGTTTCGAAGGGGGCAAACGCTATCGAAAAGGATTGACGGGCGAGCGAGCCACGGAATTCATCGAGAAAGAATCTGCTGTATTTTTCAATAAAAAAGAAAGTGGTTTACTTCATTGCAGTCTCTTACCGGTGGGTGACGCCGATGAAAGTTACATGTGCATTTCAGTTTTGCATCCAAGGACAAATAAAAAAAAACTTTGAATAACATGTGATTGGGTTGACATTGTGCTTCAAAGTTCAGTCTTATTTACCAAGAAATGCTTGTTTCTTTCTGATGTGCCATGTTCTTCTTGAGGAAATAAAACCATGAAGCTTAAGCCTTTGCTTAAGCTGAACATCTCAAATCAGTTCTCATCCTTATCATCAAAAATGGATATGACATGTTATCTATGAATTCGGAGGGGGGGGGGTCGGGTGTTTGGCCCCCATCCTTCACCCTCCGGACCCGGAGAGAGGAGGGGGGACAACTAACAAGTCCCGCCCGTGTGGGAGGCTGGTAAGTTTTGGTGGCTGGGACCAGGCGGCCCTCCTCTCTCGGAGGAGAGGGAGAGGCTGCACTTTTATATTCACCAGCTAATTACAATTTTCTCTCGTCGCCAATAACTCTTCTTTCTTATAAACTCACATCTGTTTTCTCAATTTACCAGTTTCATACCATAATGCACCCACACCAAGCGGACATTGAAGTTGATAAAAAATGCACATTGGCATGAAGTTGTAAATGCAATAAATAATATTAGACCAAAAATACATTCATCCAATCAAAGGACGTGAAAATGAGGTTTTATTTGAAGATCATTGATTTGATTTGATTCATGGTCCACCTCGTTTTTCAATTTGTGTATTAAGTTTTTGTAAGAATGAGCGAATAGGGTGTTCATGAAACCTTTGAAACGTCTCTGATTATTCCGATTCAACTTTGATAACTCATTAAATAAATTTCTTCTTGAAGAATAAAGCCAAAAATCTATGAAAATCCAAATCAAAACCTTTCGTTTCTCTCGTTTTGACATGATGCTCTTTTCACAACTTTCTAATCTGTCAAAAAGAATATTTTCATGAAAATCCAGTTGTGTTCGATCAGGTTTAGTCAAGGAATCCAATTTTCGGAATGAATCACTTGCTTCCCGCATGGCTGAAGCGTAATCCCCTGCTGCTGGGGGTAATTTAGGTATAATTTCATCAATCAAATGAACGAACAAAAGAAAAACTGGAAATATATCCTTCGATAATTTTCCAAACTCGATTTGTTCGTGAAGGATTTTGAAATTCAATTTTGTTTTTTTGTATAATTAATCAAACCATATGGATTTATCAAACGCAATAAATTTATTCAAGCATTCAAATTGCCTTGATTTTTTGTTTGATTGAGGCAATTTTTCGTGTGTTTGAGTCCAGCGGATTTTGTCTTTTAAAAGTTCACCTTGATTCTTTACTGAACTTGATGGCACAGAAATTATCCCAACATTTCCTTCCATTACCACCACCTTTCTTGCTCTATTTTAAGGTATTTTTGAACACAATCGTGCACAAAGTCTAGCACCTTTGTCTTCAGTGTTTATTAGCTTTTCTCCTTGATTTTTAACTACATTCTGTAAAGCAAGATTGAACACCTTTTCTGAATCAGATAGAGAATCTTTGAGTGTAACAAAGTCCACATCGATTCCTATCTGGGGCCATTGATTTAGATTATTGGGATTAGCATATTCATGAAGAGACTTCTGATCAGCACCTTTTGCATGTTTCAAGCCACTGGGACCTTGGATTTGAGTAGAATGAAATGCGTGTGAAGGTGTGCTCATGCGCTCCAAGCGTTCAAGCTGGGTTAAATCAGCTTGATCAGAAAATGGTGCCACCAATGGGGATCCATTTATTTCAAATTCTGGATTTGGGGGTTGATTCAAGTCTGGACAATGAAAGCGACCTTCTGAGTTTTCCAGTAGATGAAGAAAGCTGTGCTCATTGAGAGGCTTATCATTTCCTTGATTTTTTTTGAAAATCATATCTATTTGGGATGCGCGAGATGTGTGAATAGAATTCTGTTGAATAATTGTAACTTGTGATTAAAATAAATTATCAAGATAAAACTACTTCTAAAACTATTAATACTAAAAACTCTTTTAATTATATATTTT
>JNCO01007292.1:0-12234 GCA_000785685.1 Uromyces viciae-fabae | reverse complement strand
AATTTGGAGTCAAGTTGATTGATAAAAATAGTTTTGAAAAAATAAGAGAAAAATGGATAAAAGAAACAGAAATAAAATAAAGAAAACAAAGGGAAACCTTTGGGGTTTCTTGGTTTGAAGCATAATTAGCAGAAAATTACATGGAATTTCAACATCAATATCTATCTCATTGTTACCTGGTATTTTTTTTTCAGTTTGATCAGATTTTCTTAGCAACAAGATAGCTAAAATGATAACAAATCTGATGGGCCTTTAAATTAATCAACTAAAATTTTCTGTGAAAACAATCAAAAAGAAGAAAACGGATAAAATTAGAATGAAACAATCACAATAGTCAACTGGTTATGAGAAGGATAAGTTGAATCAAAGTCTATACCCAAGATTTGATCTTGAAGATGATTGGAGTTTGAATTAATCAACTAAACAAAAATATAAATGTGAAAAGAATCAAAAAGAAGAAAATAGATAAGATAAAAAAAAATTGAGTTAGTCAACTTGTTAAGAGAAGGATAAGTTTAATCAAAAGCTATACATACCCAAACAGCTGATCTTGAAGATAAAAGTGCCTTGGTCAGGAGATCAATTGGTTATCTGCCTGCTGAGGTATCAAATGCTGCTGCTGCTGCAGCGGCTAGTGGTGATGTAGCTTTTGTCTGCTACTGCTGCACTGTTTGACAGCAGTAGCAGCTCTTTGGAGCTACACTGGCGCCATGGAGCATAAAATATTTTTTTGAAGCCACTAATTTAGTGGTAGCGTCAGTGGTGTTCTGCTACGCTAACGCTATCTGACCAGGACCTGTAATAGCCGCTGTGCTGAGCTAATGTGGTGCTTTGTTAAGTGTAGCGTAGTGTTTTCAGTGTTGCAAGGAAGGTATTTGTTTTAGCTACACAAGCTGCAAGGGATGTAAAAATAGTTCTATAACTATTTCTACCCTTGGTTTGGTAAAAATATTTATATTTGAAAATTAACAGAGGGGCCAGCTAAGCTGGGGTTGTTTAACCCTCTGTTTATTTCAGGGGGCAGGAATAAATTCCTGGGGTGGTTTAACCCTTTTAAGTTGATATCCAACTTGGATCTGGGGCCTGATAACAATAAGCGGTGGCTAAACCCAGAATTACCACAAAGTGGCAAAGATAGAGAGGATAGAGGTGTCTGGGGCAAAAATGTTTGGTCCAGAGACTTACCAGGGGGAAGGGATGTTGTGGAGGAGTTCTGAAGGGGATTCTGACGGTCTGGTTCAGGGGGGGAAAGCGCTTTAGGAGTTCTGAAGGGAATCCTAGGGTGCAGTTGAGGGCTGATCTGAGATTTAAGTGGTTAAAAGTGACTGATACTACATTTGGTAGGTATTTACCTATGTATAACTGTGTAAAGATGACAATGGGGCATGGGAGGACGGTTCAAAGGCCTCCTTATATATTATTTAAAATCCATAGGGAGTAAAGGATAACAACAAGCTAGCTGAAACTAGGGTTATCATGTTTTTGAGGCACTTTTCTTATCTCCCTGTTTTTTCAGTTCAGTACTGGAGGGTCTAGACCAGTACTAGGTATTTTTCCTGTTCTGTGTAATCTCTAATGTCCTTGGGATTAACTTGGAGTCAGAAGACTTACCTAAGACCAAATTACAATGGAGAAGAGGTTCTGGGGAGGTTCCAGGTGGTGTGTTTGAGTAGGAAGAGCTAACTGGAATTCTGGAGGGGATAAAGTGGGTGCAGTTGAGGTGCAATGAATCTTTTATGGTATAAGAAGTGGCTGAATCCTACAAGGTATATGTAAGTAACTATTTATAGCTGGGTACAGAGAAATCTGGGTATTGGTAAGAAGGGTCAAAGACCTCATTATATATTATTTCTAATCCATAGGGAAAACAGCATAAACACAAGTCGGCTGAAACTGGGGTTATCAGCTTTCTGGGTGCCTTTCTCTAAGTCCCTGCATTTCTAGTTTGGTACTGGAGGGTCTGGACCACTACCAAGAATTTTCCCCTGTTTTTATAACCTCTAAGGTCCTTGGGATTAATTAGATATCCTTGGGGTGCTATTGTTTCCTCCAGGTTAAATGATGGAATGTAACATGTCTTGCTACAGATGCATTACAGGTCTTTTCTTTAGAACCATGGGTGTGGTCACACCTTTGGTCTTGTAACTGTATCAAGGGTTATTCCAATGTTTGAAAACATTTTGATAATTCTTTGGGGCCCTCTAAGGTTATTTTCAATGATACAAATACTCCACCAACATGTGATGTAACAGTAATGAGGCTTGGAGACCATGTGCTATTCTCCTTACCTCATGTTTGGTCAAGCCCCTTGTGTATGTAACATGATTGGGGCTTTCTGTATTGCTTTCCAACTTTGTGGAAGCTTTTTTATTGTGTTTGTTGCATAATGTAACAAGAAATACCAGTACAGGGTTGATGTAGCCTGTATTTGATGTATTCTTGTTTCATGGTAACTGTATAGGCCTAACTTCTAAATTATGCATAAATCCCTCATTTTGCATGTATTTTTGCCATTTTATTTTTTATAATAACATTTTTGGTCATCAAAATATCATTTACAGTTGATTCTGCTATTTGTTCGTTGGCTGTAACATAGTAGCCTCAGGTTGTAAATGGGAAGGCCGACCCAATAGGCAACCCACAACCCCCCACATAACGGGCCGTGTTCGGACAGTTTTTTTGAAGAAAAATCTTGACCTGTATTAGAAGACGGGTTGGGTTTGGGCAGGTTTTTTTAAGTGGGTCAACCCGTAGACCCATATACTATGTGCACTTAAAATTAATATGTATACATATACAGTACTTAAAGTTACATGTAGACATCTGAAATCATCTGGATTCCGATACCTTCCATGATCATATTGGATATCCTGCTTGTAGAGCTCCGGTTACTTTTAATGTTGACTGTTTTTTTTTACATTCTATTCTAAATTTCTGATTCCTGACTCCCGACTTCCCAGTTCCCACTACTGACTCCTTACTCTTCATTTCCAATCTCAATGGAAACATCTATAAGAAAAGCATCAAATTCAACACGTCCAAAAGTTAAACCAGGACCACCATCTTGCTCCTCTCGACCTGGACCCTACAACTATTCCAAGGTTTCCTGGGACTCCAAAATTCCAATTCCCAAAAAAAATGAAGAACCCCATCAATTTATTTCCGATAAAGATTCATCCAACAAGCATCACGACAACACAGAGATGCAGGTGGAAGGTCCCAAACCCAATAACGATGTCAAAAAAGAAACAGGTACTCCTGCGGCTTCACTTCCAGGCCCCCACCCATCAAAATTGACTGGCACATCTGCCTTTGAAATCAATGACAATCACAATGATATCAAGGAGATTGAGAAGTTAGCATCCAGAAACCCTTACCCTTCCAAGAAACCATGAGTGAAATTTGGGAGCACTTTGACTGGACTACTCAAGGTCGAATTTCCTTCTTCTTTCTTCATTTTTGTTTCATTGCATCTTGATTCCCTCAAGAGTTTGACTGATTGTTCATCGTTCTTTGGCTGTTGATTTAGGAACAAGTGTCACAGCAACTTGCAAAGCATGCAAGCTTAAAATGGATGGCAAAAGTTCCAATGGAACTAAGCATCTCTGGTGTCATATTGAGCAATGTGCACCTCAAATTTCCAAAAATTATCAAAGCCTCCTTTCCTTCTCAGCTTTTTCAACCTCTGGCTAAACATGGACCTTCTCCCAACAGGTTTTCCGGGAATTAATCACAAATATTTTCCTTGAACATGAACTCCCATTCAATTTGGTTGAAAAGAAACATTTCTGAACCTTTGTTCTTTCCTTACGCCCAAAGTTCAAATTAAACAGTGGCGGAACTCTCAAGACAGACATTATCACTTATTTTAAATTGAAGAAGGTTGAAACTCTTTCTTGCATTGCCTTAACCACTGACTTATGGACCTCCAAAAACCAAACCACATTCATGGTAGTATCCAGCCACTTCATCAAATCAGACTGGACCCTTCAAAAGCGCATTCTATTATTCAAAGAGCTTCCAAAGCCGCACAATGGACTCAACATTGCCAAGAAGTTAATCTCTAACATTTTAGAGTGGAAGATAATGGACAAACTATCTTTCATCACCCTGGACAATGTCTCTGCAAATGACACCACCATCACTTTAGTTCTGTCTGTATTGCAAGACCGTAGCAAGTTCCATCCTCCTTTTTATGGGAAGTTTATCCATGTTCAATTCTCTGCGCAAATAATAAATCTAGCGGTGAAGGACAGCCTTCCCATGGCTTAGAATGCAATCCAAAGAATTTGCAGCACTTTACGGTACACCAAAAGCACCCCTGGGTGCAAACAGATGTTTAAGGAGGCAATCAAGCTGAGTGGGATGAAGACTCAAGTGCTCCCTTTGGTTGATGTTCCAAAAAGCTGGAGCTCAAGGTACCTGATTCTCAAATCATCTCTCCCTTACAACAAAATTCTTGATAACCTTTCCATGCAAGATTCCTCTTTCACTGATCATCCCACTTATGACAAATGGTAAGAAATATCAGCCATGTGTGACTTCCTTGCAATATTTCACCAAGGTGATTTTAGTCTCTCTGTTGCCTTATAATCTTATTTGAATTAATCATTACTCACTTACCATATCCATCACCACATGAGCCACTTTGGATCTAGGCATGACTCATAATCCAACTGCTCACTTGGTTTAGCCAAAAATGAAGAGAATTGAATCTCAACTTAAACAAACATTTCAAATCAGAAAATATGATGTCAATCAGATCAAACCCATGAAAGATAATTTTGACAAATAATGGGTAAAGATGAAAAAGTTATTGGCAGTTTCTCTGGTGATTGACCCCTGCTACAAACTAGCGAAAATCAAGTTTCTTTTGGAAGAATTGGATTCATCTGAAGTTCCATCCCATATTGATGAAATCAAAACCGACCTTACTACCTGGTTTAATGAACAGAGTAATTCCAAATTGAAGAATAGTGAATTGGAGCAATCTGGTAATCCCAATCCAAGTCCAAGTTCAAATGTTAGCAACTCCAATCCACAGAAAAAAACCACTAAGAAGGACAATGAGCTTGAACAATACAGGAGATTTATTGCCAGAAAGAAATCTCTTCATCCAACCTCAATTACAGCAGAACTTTACCTCTACCTTCAAGAAACCCCAATCAAAGAATTTTGAAATCCTTACTTGGTGGGAAATCAACGATCCTTGATTTCCAAACCTGGAAATCCTGGCAAAGACAGTGCTCATGACCCTGATGGCATCCATTGCATCAGCGTCAGTTTTCTTGACTAGCGGTAGGGTTCTCACTGACTACAGAAGTAGAATGAAAGGTGCAAGACTTGAAGAACTTGTTTGTGGGAAAAATTGGATTGCTGGTGAGGAGGGAAACACAAAAAATGGGGAAGTATGATCAGAATAAATGTAGGGGTGACTGGTTTTATTATTTCTCTTATTGAATACAATATATAATAAAATATAAATATAAACTTAAATACAAGGAGTAAAAGAAATGGAGATGTAGATTGAGAAGCTTTTAACATGTAAGCGAGAAAAAAAAAAAAAAACCCCTGGCCACACCAGGTTGACCTGGTGCGACCCAGTAAAAAACCCGACCAGTACCTGTAAAGTATTTACATGGGACCGGGCTTGGGCAGGACTTAGGGAACATTGACCCAACCCAGCAAGACACGTCTCAGAAGGCAGTGTGAGAATACAAAAAATGCTAGAGATTTTAAGCCCTTATGGCAGAATTTAGAAAGAGATAAGTGAGTAAAGAATCTGTCTTTCTTAATGACAAGAAATTACTGATAGACTGATTTTCTGAGAATGAGCAGGGAGCAAGGCTAAACCTGGTTGATGGTAAGAAATTGGAAGTTTAAGAGGGTGTTTCCAGAACTCAGATTGGTTTGAAAAGGAAAAGGAAAGAGGACAGCAGGGTAGCTGTGGGAGCAAGGATGTGATTCAAGTCCTTTTTGGCTCCTTATCAAAGGTAAAGAATGTGAGAAATGGCTGCACACTGAGGTTTCAATGAATGTTAAGTATTTATTTCTTTGGGTATGTAGGTATTTTTAGAGAGGGAAATGTCCAGGGGGACTTTTTGATTATAATTTTCTGATGGTCAGATGGGGGGAAAACACTGAGGAGAGAGCTCCTTATATAGACAAATGGTGTGAAAAACAGGGTACAACAAACAGGGTGTCAGAAAATCATACAGTGCACAGACATGACATCAGTGCTAGTGTATCTTATCTTATCTCCTTCCAGACATGTGGGCTAATCCCCTTTGAAAAAAGTGGGGATTGTAATATGATTTCAGAGGCTTTCTAAACATGTGTAAGTGTGTGTGTATTCTGTGGTAGTTGAATATGTACAGTGAATGAGGTCATAGCCTCTTATCTATGAGCTTGTATTGGATATGTGATAGTAGATATGGATTATGTGTTATTTTTTATGATTTATTGACTTATATATTATTTTGTGATGCATAAAGCTGTATTCATAATGATTGTGATGTTGTGAAATAATTCTAAGTGCCCTATTTAAGTCTTCTGCCTTGAGTAGCTCTTAAACTAGTGGAGTTATTGATATGGCTTTGGTGAGTGACTAGGGGTTAATTTGGGTGTAGAATCCATTTCTAAAATAAAAACTAAAGAAATCCTTCTTCTTTAAGGTCAAATAATAATTTTTTTATTGAGTCACTTTAGAGTACCACAGCGGGCCAGGTCTGGGCAAATTTTTTTGACCCGGACACGGCCTGTTTGCATCCTGATAGTAGCCAGCTGAAAAGTGCTCTTTTTAAAATATGAGCTACAGCAATATTGGAATCAGAGTACAAGATCTTACTGTGTGCTGCCAGCTGGGTTGATCAATTTTTTATTTTGTTGAAAAATCTTGTCATGGATCCATCTGAACTATCACAAACCATTTGCTTGGAGTATATTAAATATTCTTTATCATTTTGTAGTTGCTACAAATAAGGTGAGATACACATTTAATTATATATATTGATTTTAAAACTAATATTTTATCATCTTTTGCTCATAGTTTTTTCTCTTATACATGTACCAATTCACATGCACAAATAAACTAAATTAGAATCATGCAAGAGTTTCATGAGGGAATTAAACTGAACATTGGATTAGCTGAGAAAAATCAACCAATCCTGTGCAAAAAGGAGCAAGTAGATATGGATGGATGGATAAAAGAAGATAACTTCAGAAGAATTCAAAATAAATATAAAATAAATCAACACTCAACTTATTTGGCGCAGATAAAGCCAATTCTGTTGGGATGGTGAAAATGTTGAAAATAGTTTAGGCAACAATTATAAATAATTTTTGAATTTTTTGAGTTTTTTTTGGTTAGATTTTCCACTATTTTTTATTTTAAAATACTGGAAAATACAACCAAAAAAAAACTCAAAAAAAAAGTGACAATTACAAACAATCAGAAACAATCCAGCTCAACTTTCCTTCAATGGACAGGGGACTGCCTGAAGTGAGTTCAGTATCTCACATTCCTGGGGCACCTTGTCAGCCTATTTGATGCCTAGAGCCTAAATCTACTAGCTACACAAAGTGAAAAATATATATGTACTCAAATTTTAGAGGGTTTCTGTATTATTTTTACAGTTTTAATTTTTATTATAAAAATTATAAGGAGTATTCTTCTAAAAAGAATAAGAAGAATAGGGGCCAGCATAGCTGGGGTGCTTTGATACCCTGTCTTTGTAGGGGCCTGCTAATCAGGGGTGCTTTTATAAACCCTTTTGTACGTAGGGGCCAGCTAAGCTGGGGTGCTTTAATGCCCTAGTTCTGTAAGTTAAGTGATATAAGGAGAAAACAAGAAATACTCACTATTTCTGTATTCTTACTTACCACGAAATGAGATATTCTGTGATTTGTTTTAACAGTTTGAGGAGAAGGTAGCTGGAATTTTATACTGTAAGCTGGACAGGTTTTGGTCACTGATAAGTTACTGAATTTACTGATTTTTGACTTTGTAGGTAAAAAATATATATTAAAGTGTATATGTAAGCTGTAGTAAGTGATGGGGGATGAGAGGGAAAAAGAGTTATCTCTATTTATATCTTTCCCAATCCTCTTGGGGCGCTCTAGTATTATTTCAATCACAGAATGTAGACTGCATTACGCAGTTAATTGATCGATTCTGTGGGCAATGTGAAATGAAAATGGTACATGATCTTTACTCGAGGGATTACCCTTGGAAATATAGCTTCCAAGAATGATCTTTGTGATTTTTATTTATTTTTATCAATTGAAATGACGGAGTTATGATTTTTTGAACTAAATATGTCATTTCTCCTATTCAATTGATATTTGAAAAAATACTTTTCATCTTGGTTTTCTTCTCTCATTGTTTTTTCTGTTTTTCCTCAAGATAAAACTATCTTGTTTATCTAGGAAAAATATAAGTTTCCTTATTGTATGATATTTTTATGAAACTTCTATTTTTTCAAAGGCTTGTGGGAATATTGTTGCTTTGTATTGTCTGTCATTTCAAACAAAGCAGTATTGGCCCGTCAAGGCCTGTGGGGATTGTCAGTTGGATTACATAAGCCAGCTGCCACCTGTATCATTGGTCTAAGGGGATGATTATGTAATCTCCCGCGTCATTTGACAGTATTGTCAATATGTATTTATCTCCTAAACTATACAAAACACCTCAATTTTATGTATTAACATGTTCTAATACATATATCTGAGTATACATGACGTCTCCTTTGAGGGGTTTGTGAGGGTTTCCTGCTGTTTTTCTTTTGATAATAAAAATAGAAGGATTTATTTTTAGCCCATACTTTTGCTGGGTGACTAGGGTTGTTTCTTGTCAAGGAATCTAAATGTACAATAATACTTTAAGTTTGATTCTTCCCTAATGGATTATTGTATATTTGTTTCTTTTAAGATATTTTTTATTATATTCTTTATTTTTTTATTCAAATATTTTGCATATGTTAGCTTGCTCAACATTTTAGCAAGCTGACACACCTTCTGAATGCTGACAGCAAACCCTTCATGCTTCCTGCTATGTAGTGGAGTGTGCGGATACATACACCTTGAAGATCCTCTTCAAATGGATTTTTTTTTTGACTCGAAAACCCCTCTTGCTTGTTTTGAGATTTTTTGGAGCTTTTTTTGGTTGGATTTGTCAGTATGTTAAAATAAAACATAGTGGCAAATCTAACCAAAAAAAAAATCCCAAAAAATCCCAAAAAAACTCAAAAACTGTTTATAATTGGTGCCTTAATTAGGGGGATTCAAAGTAATCCCCGCGCGCGCATGCAAGCCCAAAAGCCCACCAAATTTGGATATGCAAGCTGCAATGAAACCTGCACTGCGTTCTTCAAGAATTCTTGTGAAGAACAGGGTGCAAGTTGCAGTGCAAGTCATCCCTCACCCTGTTTCTTCTCATATCATCACATCTTTTCTTCTCATCTCATATCTCTCACATCTTTATTTTCCATCATCCGAATGCCTCCTTGATCTAAAAAAAAAAATCACTCCACTCCCGCTACTCAATCCAGCACTCAAGCTACTTCCATTGAGCCTCCCACCATCCATTTTGGTCCACTTCCTCAAGCACCAAAAAAAAAGCGGTCGCGTGGGATAAAGATGGTATTGACGGCGGGGACTCCAGCATGACAATCTTACTTAATTGGTTATCTACCTCAGGAAACTATCAAAGCTGGTGGGGAGATAACGAGCATGGTATGACCAAGGAGAGCCTTTTCTCTGAGATTGTGGAAATCATGAACAGCAAAGGCATCATCCATTGCAATAAGAAAGGTCCGCCGTTTTTTTTTCTTCTTTGTTTTTTTAGTTATATTTTTTTGGGGAAATGGGTTCTGAACTCTGTTCTCTTTGTATTTCATTAGGTATCCGACAAAAGCTCGATGACCTTCAAGCCTCATATAATGCAGCAAGCGACTGGAAAAAAAACACTGGCCAGGGTATTCTTGAATCTGATGAACAAAACGGAATACGTACAGTCCAAGGTCAGTTATCTTGTTGATTTTAAAACGCGAAAAACATCCACTCATGCCTTGATTTTGATTCAGATTTACAGAATATTTGAAATCCGTCTTTTTTGACTGGGAAATCTTAGAGCCCATCATGGGTAATTGATCCTGTGCTCAGCCACTTTATACGCAATCATCACTCAGAGGTGATGCCGAGGTAGAGGAAATATTGATGAACGTAATGAATCTGGTCAATACACTTGAAGACCCCATACTACCCCCAGAACTAGAGGAACGAACCATAACTCAGCCACCATCAGACGCTCCACCTGAATCACAATCACTTGCCTCTGCTTCCAATCTAACTAGAAAACGACATAAAAATATGTCTGCTTTGGGATCAGAAAAAAAAAAGAAAAAAAAGAAAGAGTTGTGGTGGGGTTGAAGAGATGTTGATGGACTCAATGCTTAAAAAAAATAAGACAGATATGAAACGATTAAAAATTGAACGGTCACAGGTAAAAATAAAATATATGCAAGGAGTACGAGAGCTAGGATGAGATGCTAGTGACATCCTCACAATGACCGCTCAGGAATTCTGTCAGGTTGAATCAGATGATGATCATGATTCTAACAGTAGCTGATTTAGTATCTTTTTCTCCCTTTTTTTTTTTTTTTCTTCTTCCTTTATCTTGAATCTATTTCTAGATTCACTGATTTCTATCTATCTCAATTTCACTCTTTCATGTGAATTTATCTCTTGATTTATAAAATTATCTCTTTCCTCTTGATTTATAAAATTACCCCTTTGTTAGTAATTCCTTTCCAGGTTGTCACATTTCTCTCTTTTTTTTTATGAAGGAAATGCAACAAAAATTAATAACTTAATTTTACAATGTTTTTGAGAAGTTAGAAATATTTCAGAAAGCAAACTAAAACAAGAAATATTCTGGAAATCAAACAAAACTCGCTTTTTCTATTGTTTGGCAGTTGAACTCTCAAATTTGTTGCAAAATAAATGGATAGATTACATCATTGATAAAAAAAACATAACGATAAATGTTTGAGAAAAAAAAAGGGAAAGTAATAAATTGATAACCAAGAGGAGAAGCAAAGACAATACAAAAAAAAGAGATTTTGATTTGAAAATTAAGAGACATAAAAAAAAAATATTAGAATCAGAAAAGTGGGAGAAAGTGGTAAAAAAAAGACAAAAAAAAATTAGAACCCATCCAGATAGGCGAAAAGCCTTTGTTTGACTTGTTCTTGGAACTGACAAACAGGATGAGTGGATTGAATTGCCGATTCCTGCTCATCAGCTAGTCCAGATTCATCCACCTCAGGATCAAACAGGATTTCCTTGCAAGTCTCTGTGATCAAGTAGTTGTGTAGAACAACACAGGCTCCAATCCAATGTGTTGTGTTGTGGAGTAAGCAAACTTTACCCATATGTAAGAGGAGGAATGTAACAAGGATGTAGTTGAGATGTCACAAATGTTGTAGTCAGTCTCGTCCAGATTCATCCACCTCAGGATCAAACAGGATTTCCTTGCAAGTCTCTGTGATCAAGTAGTTGTGTAGAACAACACAGGCTCCAATCCAATGTGTTGTGTTGTGGAGTAAGCAAACTTTACCCATATGTAAGAGGAGGAATGTAACGGGGATGTAGTTGAGATGTCACAAATGTTGTAGTCAGTCTCGGGACGCGCAATTTACATTGACCCTTATGGGATTCTACAATCTTTAGTCATAGATCATACAGGTTAAAAGCCTAATCACTTATCGACCGACTAACCGATTTCACCGCACATGGGCAATTTACATTGACCCTTATGGGATTCTACAATCTTTAGTCATAGATCATACAGGTTAAAAGCCTAATCACTTATTGACCGACTAACCGATTTCACCGCACATGGTGTAAAAATATCACAACTAAAGGATTTATTTCAGCTTAAAATAATTTAAAACAAATAATAAAAACATTTTATGAAAAAACAAAACAATTAAAAATAGAAATATTTTTACTTTAAGGCAAAACTCAAGTTGCCAATAAAATTAAGATAATAATAATAAATGTTTTTAATGAATAAAGAATAGTAATTTTAATAACTAAAATATCTATTTTAATAAATTAAAATATTTTAGTCTTGATTATTTTAATAAGATGATTTTTCAAACTATTTTAATAAGATAATTTTCTCTTTTTATAATGATGAAATAAATTGATTTTAATTTTTAAGAATGTTTT
>JNCO01007291.1:0-12235 GCA_000785685.1 Uromyces viciae-fabae | reverse complement strand
ATCTCATCTCTTCCTTCTTGAGTTAATCCAAGTGACACCACTTTTCCTTCCTCCTCTTCCTCTTCAAAATAAATTGCTTTTCCATTTTCACCCAGTCAGTCAAGCATTTGGATATTTCATTAAATTTTCTTCTCAAAATTTTAATTCTTGAGTCGAAAATTCTTCAGTAAAAACTTTGAACATTGATATTGTCAGCATCTGAGACTATTAAAATAGTCCAGAGAAGCTGCATTTTATTTATTTTATTTTATTTTTTACATTTCATATATATTTTACTTATTCTCACAAAAATACCAAAAAGGGGATTCAGAATAACTGTGTCTTAGTATAGAAGTTGAGCAACAGCTTTGAGGTTTATTCTATATCATAACCCAGGTTCAACTCCCCTTGAAGACGTAAAAACAACTTTTATTATTTTTATAGAAAAAATGCATTTGTATATAGAAAATAACTTTCCATTTACAAGATAAAATAAAGTTTAATTAATCTTCCATAATTGGCGGATTAATTTGCATAAATTGAAAAATTATCAAGGTAAATTATTTACCATGATAATTTAAACTTGAATTAATCTCCCCTTATTGGTAGATTAATTTTCATAAATTAAATTTTATCAAGGTAGATAATTTACCTTGATAAAATATTCCAATTAATGTGAAAAAATGATCTCATTCTTTCAACACATGAAAGAATGATGTCATTGAAACAATTCTGCCACAAATTCATAGTAAATCTGAAAAAAATGACGGAGTTGAAGTTCACAGGTATAAATACCCCTCGTACTCCGCCCACAAACTTCAGATAATAATTATTAATAGAAAAATTAAGAGAAAATAACTTCTGTCATATTTAAAAGGTAAAACCCCTGCTCTGACTCAGCAGTTCTTCTCCCTTTTCTATATTAATACTAGCTCCCCTACTGCGGCTGCACTCCCCTCCATTTGAGGGCTGGGCCGCTTTAAAATAATATTCTGTCAATTGGTCTTATATTTATATAATTAAAATTGAACAGACAGCTATAGCTAGTTAGGGGAAAACCCTTTCTACCTCCCCTGCTGAAAAAAGGGGCTCCCCAGTTTGGTAGGCTTGCCAGGCATTGGGTGAAGGTTCTCCGCTGAGAAAAAGCACTGCTTAAATAGTTTAATACTATTTAAGTACTCTAAAAATATATAATAAATTTATATTTATTATATTTTATAACTTGTGTCTAGTGTACCACGGCCTAAAAGGCAATAGAGGTACACTAGTGTAGTCTTACAGCCTCACAGATATCTCCTGAACCAGAAGAGCAATCATTACAATTTTTACATAAAATGAAAGCTGATAACAAAAGCTACAACTTTTTCTTCCAAGGTTTTGCCTTAAGCAGAAAGTTTTCCGAGATTGAATCAATCAAAGATGTCGTACATTCTATGACTTGGAGGACCTGGAAAATGTAGAATTTCAGTCTAAAAAGGTTGATTTCAATAAACAACAAAAAAGAAAACATAATAAAGAGTGATGGAAAGAAAGAAATACCTAAAAAGGGCAACAGCAAGATAAAAATGACTAGAGATAAGAAGAAGAAGAAAAACAAGTGTAGTGCAAAACTAAAAATAAAAATAAAAATTAGTAAAAATAGGAATAAAATAATTAAAATATGAGATTAAATACCAAGAGAGGCCTTTATAAGAGGCAGTTGCACTAGATTCCTTGTTGAGATGAGTCTTGAGAGTGAATAATAATAAAAAGTGTAGAAAAAGTGATGATGTGGAAGTAAGAGTATGAAATATTGGTGAAATGGATGTGAAATGTGAAAAAGTAAAAATGAAGAAATAAAATAATAAAAAGAATAAAAATAAAGAACAAATTAAATTAAATTAAAATAAAATAAGAAAAATCAAGCTTCAATTCCAAAAGAAAATTGGATATTGATGATTTTTTTACAAAAACAAAAAATAATAAATGTAATATGAGTGGCAAGTGGAAAGTAGAGAGAAAAACAAACTCATATTTCTGACCTGGAGGATATCTATTTGAGTTTCTATTTGGGTGAATCTTGGGTGAAAAATGGAAAGGAAAAAAAAAAAACTCACATTGTTGGACCAAGAAAAGTGGATTTGGATGAGTTTTTGTAAAAAAAGAAAAGAATCCAATGTGAGGTGAGTGTTGAGTGAAAAGCAGAGAGAGAAAAAAGCTTTAAGAAAATTGAGACTAATAATATAATGATCAATGGATCAGTTTTCATTTGTATTGAGTGGGATCAAAGCATCAGGAAAAACCTTCATTGTCAATGGGCTATAGAGGTGATTGGAACAGCTAATGATGGGAAGCTGGTTCAAAGGAAAAAAAACCAATGCAGATTTTCATTGCTTGTTTCAGATTTTATTGCACACAAACAAAGGAAACCCCCGGCAAGTAGGTGCAGGTTAAGACTATAACTGTTTAATGATGAAGAGTAATGAAGCTCAAGTGGGAGATGATCAAAATTCCAACAAAGCTCACTTGTCTGACCTGGGGCATATTAATGTAAGGTAAATATTGTGTGAAAAATGAATAGGAAAAAAAAACTCACTTGTGGGACCTGGAAAATTGGATTTTGATGAGTATTTTTGAAAGTAAAATTCGATTTTGATGAGTTTTATTAAAAAAAAGAAAAAAAGTCAATCAGTGAGGTGAGTGGTGAGTGAAAAAATAAAAAAAGGAGAGTGAATTCTAAAAGGGTTTAAGAAGATTGGGAATGGCAGATTTGGATCATGAAATCCGCCATTTTCAAGTTTTGAAATACACCTACCCTGGGGTAGTTGTATTTCAAAAATCCGCCATTAATAATGGCGGACTTGATCAAAAAAAAAGGCGGGTTTCAAATGGCGGATTTCCTAACTTTGATACCCCCTATTGTTATGATTTTAGAAACTATAATCCCCAGTTTTCTGATAGGAGAAAGCAAGGAACAAGTACTAAAAAAAGAAATGATGGGAGCAACAAATAAGGAAGATGTTGTTATCTTCTTGTTGAATTCCCATGTGATTCCTTTTAAAAAAGAATTGGTTGTTTTATCAAGCACATAAAGATCTTTTTTTTTTTAAAAGCAATAATACTTATATATATCTTATAAAAAATAAGTAAATATATTTATTATTTAAATTAAAAAGATCAATAAAAAATTAACATGTTTTTATTGAATCATTATCATTTTTCTCATTTTTTCTATTTCTTTTTATTTCATTTCTTTGTCTTTATTTCATTTCTTTTTCTTTATATCATTTCTTTTTCTTTATATCATCAACTATTTATTATTTTATATGCTAATTAGCTAAAACAAATAATTAAATATTAAATCATAATATTATTATATTATTCAAACTATTTGTTGGATATTCACTTTAAACTTTATTCATTTTTCCATTTATTCATTTCATTTTCTTTTCATCTTAATTATTCATTTATGATATTTACTTTAAATGGAGTGCAGATACTTCAAATCTGATCACTCAATTTTCACATCAAGAAAAATCTTGATTTTGAATTAAAACTAGATTCATCTCAATTTTCTTTACTAAAATTATCAATCAATCTAGTTCAACTCAACCTTCTAAAAGAAACATCAAGAAGTCAAAATCAACTATTGGTATATTCATATTTGATTCAACACACTCAATTAAAAATCCAAAATTAATAAAATATTTTTCTCCTTGAATCAGACTTAAAATAACCCAATCAAAACTTGTCACCAAAATACTTTGAGGCAACTTTGCCTTCATCACTCAGTAAGATTATCACTAATAAAATCAACATTAAAAAATATTTCTTTATTTAGTCTTTATTCCTCATTTCATAAAAATAAATGTTTCTCCAATAAAACTAAAAAGATTTAAAACATTGCCTGTTGGTTATTTCTATTTTTATCATTATCTTCTAAAAATTTACTCAACCTTCTTTTTGTTTATTTGCAGTAAAAGTCTGGTCTTAGGCCATTTATTAAATTTATTTCTTCACGGTTAAAAGCCAAACGACTCCATCAACATGACAACGCTGGCGGCAACTACTTCTACCACGCCAGGACCAGGAGGCGACAGTTGGTTTTGCTCAATTACTCTAAAAACAATAGTTGAGGGAACACCACTTTGAAATGAAGATAAGCATTCTATTTGGAGAACAAAAATGCAAAATTTGTTCAAATTAAGAGGAATCTTAGATGTGATGAATGAAAATGGCAACCTACTTGATCCTGATGTGAACAACAAGATTGCAGCGTACATCATGATAATTTTATAGTCTTAAAAGAAAAGATTGATTTCAGTTTGAAAAGAAAGAAAAATAGAAAATGAGAAACAAACTGAAATCACCTTAAAAGAACAGGATAAAGATCAAGAGAGAGAGAAAAATAAAGTAGAGGAAGAAGAAGAACAGCGCCACAGGAAAGAACTGAATATGAAAAATAGTAATGGTCAACACTAGTTGTTTGAAAAGGATATTGATGAAAGAAATGATAAGAACCTATAGTCTTGAGCCTGGATGAGAATGATCTCAGTAAGTGGAAAAGATTGATGAAGGAAAAAAATCTTGACAAGTGAGACAAAGAAAAATCATAAATGAAAAATAAATGAAAAATGAAATACAAAGCAAATACTCTAGATTTAGAGTATGCACACCAAAACACAACACACACCCTTGCACTTAGCCCAAGGATAAGGGAATACCAGCTTGAAGCATACAAAGAATCTTGAAGATAGAAGCCCGTCCAACTGACTTTGTGAGAAAGTCAGCAAGCATTTCTTCTGATTTGATGTACTTGAAATCAACGTTTCCCGCAATCACCTCTGAGCGGATGAAATGGTACCTGAGATTCATGTGTTTAGTTTTAAAAGATGAATGATTGGATTCGTTTTTCGCCAGCTGAATGGCACTTTGATTGTCCTCATATGCAAGGAATGGAAGAGAAATGTTCAGATCAAGGTTAGTCATGATCATCTTGATCCAGATTAATTCTTTACACAGGTCCGATATTTCTATGTATCGGCTTCGGTTGAGGACAAAGACTCAGTAGCTTGCTTTTTCGAGCGCCATGATACCAAGTTATTGTTCCAGAGAACAATGTATCCTGAGGTTGACCTGCTGGTGATTGGACAACTAGCCCAGCTGGCATCAACGTACAAGGTAACGACTTGCGAGTGAGGAGTCAATTTATTGAGGGTGATTCCAAAGTCTTTTGTTCCCTTCAAGTATCGCAGAGTGTGTAAGGCAGAGTTCCAGTGAGTGATGCCTGGCTCCTTCAAGAATTGCGAGAGACAGCCGACAGAGTATGTGATATCGGGTCTGGAGGTTACCCTCAAGTAGTTTAGAGCGCCAACTAACGCGCGGTAGCTATGTTTAATTTTTGAGAACTCAATAATCTCCAGTTTTGATGCCTTTACAAGCTTTGATTGAGGCTTCATAGGCGTAGCAAGCGGAGTTTCGAGACATTCAAACCTTGAAACTATCTCTTCGATGTAATGAGTTTGAGTAAGTCGGATTTGTTGAGATGATTGATGGACTTTCATACCAAGAAGATGCTTAGCTTTGCCGAGATCTTTTATTTTAAAGCGAGTTGAAATCATCTTCTTAAAAATATTGGGTTCCTTGCTAAAAACCGCTATGTCATCAATGTGGACATATAGCCACGTATTTGCGGACCAAAACACACATGGTTCAGCGTGACTATGTCTAAACCCGACAGACAGAAGCCAGGAAGACAGAGTGAGGTACCAAGCCTTCGGTGCTTGCTTGAGCCCGTAAAGCGCTTTCTTGAGCAGCAGAACTTTTCCCTTTTTGGTTTCAACACCTCGAGGTGGAGTAAGAACGATTCGTTCTTGAATCAGAGAGTTGAGAAACGCGCATTTTACATCAATTTGATGGAATTGGAGGCCTTGTTGGAGAGAGTGAACGATGAGCATCCTCAAAGAGACGAGCTTTCCAGTTGGAGCGAATGTGAGGTTATAATCTCTTCCAAAAACCTCCTTGAATCCTTGCACGCAAAGTCTTGCCTTGTATTCTTCAGGCTGATTTGGTATTTTGGGTTTTATTTTCAGGACCCAGGTGCAGTTCAAAGGTTTGTCACCTTCATTCCGATCAATGACTTCCCAGACCTGATATCCTTCCATATTTTTGATTTCCTTTGAGATAGCGTTGAGCCACTTTTCTTTGTCCGGATGTAAATTTATCTGATGACTTGATATGGTTTCAGAGTCAAAAGCCAGAGAATTTGCCTCGGCATGGACTCCCCTTCGACTGTTAATCACGATATTGTCCAAACAGATATCTCCGATAATTTCCTTTGAGGGACAAGATGTAGAGAGTTCTTGATCAGGAAAGGGAGAAAAGTCAGGCGCAAGATGTCGTCCGTGGGCAAAGTAATTGTCTCGAAGGGATCAAACTGAAATGAAGAGTCAATGACAGATTCATTTATTAGAGTTGGGAAGACAGTCTCGTCGAAAGTGACATCTCAACTGACACATACACCCTTTGATTCAATCTTGAGAATTCGGTACGAACTGAAATCGTTTGCATAGCCCAGGAGTATACCCTTTTCGGTGTTCGGGCCCAACTTGCTTTTTCGATGAAAGCTGGGAATAAGAACATAGCTTAGACAACCTAATGGTCTAAGTTTTTCTAGATTGATCGTGTTTTTAAATAAGATAGATCTAGGAGTTTTAAAATCCCTGGTACTAGAAGGCAATAAGTTGCATAAATCGGTAGCGGTGAAAATCGCTTCTGCCCAGTATCGAGGAGGTAAGTTAGCTTGAGCATACAGGCATCTTGCCTGTTCAATAATCGCTCGATTCCCCCTCTCAGCCATGCCATTGTTCTCCGGAGTGTAAGGCGGAGCAAATTGTTGGACTATACCGGAGGTAAAGCAGAAATTTTCGAAAAGCACGTTCTTGAATTTGCCACCGTTGTCTGATATGAACTTCTTGACCGATTTCGAGGTTTGCTTTTCAATTTGAGTAACAAATTTTTGAATTTCATCTAAAGTGTCTGATTTATGTTTGAGCAGACGAACCCACTTGAATCCGGAGAATTGATCAACAAGCGTCAGAAAATATTGAAAACCGCTGACGGAGCAAGTTTGAAAAGGACCAACCAAGTCCAGATGGATTGCCTCCAGAACGTCAGATACAGGGTGGAACGTTCCTTTGAAAGGTTTTCTAGTACCCTTACACATCTTGCAGGTATCGCATGATTCATTTGTGATAGCTTGAGGAACAATCTTCTTCAAGTATGCATTGTTAGGATGACCGAGGCGTAGGTGCCAATTCTTCAAATCCATCAATGTTAGAAGACATTCCGCGAATTCCTTGGGGATGAAAGGGTTTTCTAATGCAAAAAGATTATTTATGATCTTGTCCGATAAAGAGAAGCTATCATCAAAAAGGATTTTAAATTTTGATGTATTCTTGGATATAGCGCATGAAGTTTTGAAGAGTCGATTCAGAGAAATTAATGATCTGCTGATGTCAGTCGCGTACAGCGCATTCTCAAGTCGGATGATAGATCCGGTAGAGCTTTTCAGAAAGGCTCCTCCCATCTCAACAGACTTCATTTTGTGATTGAAGTTGCCAGTCGCGATATCAATGTTAACCGATCGTTTCTTGAAGAAGTATTTTGAGTCTTTAATTATATGGTGAGAGGCTCCGGAATCAACAACGACCTGTTTAGAGTAATCATCTATTTCTATGTTGTAGGCTGAAACTTCAATGTAATCGGTTTCCGCTTCATTTGAGTCAATAATATTAGCTTCAGCATCTCGCTTGGCTCTCATAGCCTCCTTTTCTTCGGGTGATAACTTAAAGCAACACCAAGCTGGGTGATTGGCTTTCGGGTTATGTTTTCCTTTTGAGCAGGGATGAAGTGGAGGAGGACAATTAGATTCAACCTTAAGAGCGGATGCATCTTCTGATTTGATCTTTACTTCAGATTTGGGATTTGCATCGATTCGAATCTCCTTCATGTAGACAAGTTCTTGTTATTTCTTAAGAGTTCGATTCGGATGAAGAATAATGGATTCATTCATGATTAAGTTATCAGAAACATTCCAAAGATCTCTTGATAGTTTGGCGAGGATGGATATTGAAATTATATCGTCAGGAATTCCAAGCTGAACGACGGCAATTTCCTGTATCATCTTTTGAAAAATAGTGATGTAGTCTTTTAGGTTGCCTCCATATTCAAACCGCATGAATTTTATCCATACTCTGGCCTTGTTATTTATCGATTCAGAGGCGAATCGTTCGGTAATAGCTTCCCAGATTTTATTTGGTTTGTCTTTGTTTTCAATGGAGACCACTGCGTCGAATGCCTGATTGCTAAGATGACTAATTAAAATGTTGGCTGCTTCAAACTTCTTCTTTTCAGTAGGGTTAAAAGTTTCCCCTGAACAAATCTTCCATAATTCCTTACTACGAAGGTATAATCTCATACGTGACGACCACTCGGGATAATTGGAGTCATCGAGTTTGGGGATTCCTGCCTTAGAAACTTTTTCTTCGGAATCGGACATGATCGTTGATTTTAGCCTTTTCTTTTAATGCAAGCGACCGTACTGATAATGTGATAATTTTATAGTCTTAAAAGAAAAGATTGATTTCAGTTTGAAAAGAAAGAAAAATAGAAAATGAGAAACAAACTGAAATCACCTTAAAAGAACAGGGTAAAGATCAAGAGAGAGAGCAAAATAAAGTAGAGGAATAAGAAGAACAGCGCCACAGGAAAGAACTGAATATGAAAAATAGTAATGGTCAACACTAGTTGTTTGAAAAGGATATTGATGAAAGAAATGATAAGAACCTATAGTCTTGAGCCTGGATGAGAATGATCTCAGTAAGTGGAAAAGATTGATGAAGGAAAACAATCTTGACAAGTGAGACAAAGAAAAATCATAAATGAAAAATAAATGAAAAATGAAATACAAAGCAAATACTCTAGATTTAGAGTATGCACACCAAAACACAACACATCATCTCAAAATTCAATGCGAGAACACATTCACTATTGGTGACAACTTACAATGAAGACGATGTGATTGCCTTATGGGTGGCTACAAAAACGCACTTCGCCTCTTCTCAATCGGCCAACAGAGCCAGAGTTTTTTTAGATTTCTTACATCTTACTTTCAAGCCGGAAGCGGTTGACAATTTTATTACAAAAGTCAAAGTTTATCAAACTCGGTTACTGGCAGTGGAAGTTGGAATTGAACTTCCTGAAGATATCTTGGCCTACTTGGTCTTGTTTAAATTCCCGGAATCACTTTCAACTATGATGACTCAAATACTTCATAACGGCCAAACCCTTAACGTACAAATGGTGATAACTCACCTTATCCAACATAAAAATGAACTAAAATCTATGTCAACCGCTGCACCAGCTGAAGATACTCCGACGGCCACGACTCTCTCTCAATAGCAACCTCAATGCTTAAACGCAATGCATAATCCAGCAATTAAAAGACATTCAAAGGAGAAATGTTGGGCCGAGCATCCAGAGCTACGACCACCTCCAAAACAGAAAGATCAACAACAGCCTAAAGAAACTCACTACTTCAGTTTCTTCATCAAGAATGACTCCTCTGACCCAAGTGGCAACCGCATAATATTAGACAGCGGTTTCTCTATTCACATGTTTCGATCCGGCGGATTTTTCCATCCGCTAAATACAAAAGAAAAAGGAATCATCAACACCGGCAAACCTGGCGCGAGCTTAACTATAGAAGGCTGCGGTACAGCACATCTAAATCTTGAATCAAGCATATTATTGCTAAAAAATTCACATTACGTACCTGAGGCAAACATTAATTTGATTCCACTAGGATCCCTTCTCAATCAGGGAATGAATCTCATAACATCAATGAATAAAAATGGCCCAACAACTTTTGAGCTGAAATCTAGTGAATCAACAGTCTTGTGTGGTCAAATAGTTAACAATTTACTAGTTGTTAGTACCTCAAACAAAACAACCAATCAACCCCAACATGTGGCAAATTTTCTTAGCTCAAAAGATTTTCATAAACTTCATCCATCACTTGGGCACGCAAGCATTGAACGGATGTTCAAAACTATCGGAGATACACCAGTAGAAAACCAAGCGATCAGAGACTTCAATTGCAAACATTGCAATCTAAGTAAAATCACCCGAAGCTCTTTTAAAGCAAAATCTACTCCAGCAAAGAGACCGATGGATCGAATACATCTAGACCTCATTGGTCCGCTATCACCTACCTCAAAAGGTGGTCACCGGTTCTTGCTAACGTTAGTTGAAAACTCCACTGGTATGATTGGTGCCTTTCCTCTC
The DNA here is from genome assembly GCA_000785685.1 of Uromyces viciae-fabae. Taxonomy (NCBI): domain Eukaryota; kingdom Fungi; phylum Basidiomycota; class Pucciniomycetes; order Pucciniales; family Pucciniaceae; genus Uromyces; species Uromyces viciae-fabae. Next base: position 1,930 of record JNCO01007291.1, on the reverse strand, counting down.
AAAACAAAGCATGACACAATTCAGCAAATTCATTTCATCATTGAACAAGAATATCGGAAGCGGGGGTACTATCCTATCAAAGTATGCTCTGACGGGGGCGGTGAATTCAACAACAAATCACTTAATGGTTTCTTAGCTGAAAGAAACATTCAAAAACTTATCAGTGAACCACATCATCCACAGCACAATGGGCGAGCGGAAAGAGCTAACAGAACATTATGTGAGTCAGCTCGTTCTGTATTTACTCAGACCAAGATACCAAAAAATCTATGGCATGAAGTAATCCAAACATGTGCCTTCTCTCTTAATCAAATACCACGCGCAAAAGGTGAAGCAAGTCCTTATGAACTTTTTCATGGTAAAGCATTACCAGCGAACTACCTTCACCCCATAGGTACAACACTCTGCTGGCTTGATGAAACTGTTAGACTTAGAAATTGAAGAGAAATAATTAATTATTGATTTCGTGATTACATAATCAAAATTCCTCATTTTGGCCCGCACCTCCTTTGTGTTTATAGAATTAAATCTGAGTCAATTTCTTAAATCTTAGATTTCAATAAACACTGAGGAGGTGAGTCTCTTATTTACTTTTCGCTACTAGATCAACATACTCAAATACTGAAATAACTTTTATTTACCTAGAATATATTGGACTATTAGTCAAAATAACTTTCATAACTATTGTTTCTATCCACTATATCAACTTTACCCACTATTGTTTCTATCCACTATACGTGTAGGCCATAGCTTAGGAAAACATTGTCTTCTCTAAAAATCTATCTGAATCATATTTTTACGTGTTTAGAAGCTTCAGGTACCTTTTTGTTATTGTGTTCATTCTAATCTTTTCCATTTATTGATCTTTTGAAATACACTTCAGTTCTTTAAAAGTCACAGATTTACAGTCTCGTGACGCGAAACGATCTCACAAAACTCGAAGCTTCTAACACAATGGCAGACGATTCTAAAGATGAAGAGAAATCTAAAATACCTAAGTTAGACGACAAGAACTTCCTACAATGGCGATTGAGAATGCTAATCTACCTTAAAGCAAAAGATTTATATAAATACATTAGTGACCCCAAATATGTTACTCCTCAAAACAAAGACAGCAATGAAATGGATGAAGACAATATTTCGACCAATCTCGCTCCACCAACTGCTACAAACAGAAATACATTCAGATTAACCAACCCAATGATCAAAGCGATGAAAGAGACTGCTCACTTAATAGTTTCAAAACTAGGGACCAAGGCTTTCAACCAAGTGGTCACCGAAGAAAATATGGAAGCCCCGTATTCAATCTGGAATAAAATAATCACTATATATGCCTCCAAAAGCATCAACAATAAAGCTAGGGTATATTTAAGGTACACGCAATATAAATTTAAAGATTCCTTATCTACTTTCATCAACGATATCACGGAATTATTACATGAATTTTCGGCGGTCAATATCAAAATGCCTTCCGACATACTTAGCTATGATATTCTAGGCAAACTTCCAGAACACCGGTATCAGCTGGTAGACAATATGCTTGAAAATGAATCGCTTTTCAAGGATCCAGTTCTAGTCCTCAACAAGTTACAGGAAAGAGTCTATCATGATGAAACTCGACAAGCCAGTGGTCCCCTTCCTCTTTCTACTGCCACTGTGCTGAACAATCAAGCAAAAAAATCCACCATATTCATCGCTCAGAACGGTTTTCCAATGCGTTTAATCCCAGAAAAAATAATCCCAGCATGTGGTTTCAACATACATAACCCAAATATCACAAGCCACTCTTCAGACACGTGTTACACCCTCCATCCTCATCTCTTGAAATCCAGGAATGAACAACGGAGAACGAATTCCAACTACACCGAGGCTCATGTTTCTTATGGGAATACTCAGCAAATGACCTGTCATCAATCCTTATTGATTGACA
>JNCO01007290.1:0-12242 GCA_000785685.1 Uromyces viciae-fabae | reverse complement strand
CACTCCTCGTTCAAAACCTTCTCCTTCATTCTTAATTTATCATCTCAAGGAATCTATCTGCTTAAAAACAACAGGGGTTACAACATTGGCATGGATCAAGGAGTCCAGTTTAGCAGTGATAATAGTTCTAAGAAGAACATTTTGATAAGCAGTCAGGACAGGAGCGTTTTCATCGTCAGAAGTTAGACCTTGTCTAAGACCTTGGAGATCGAGCCAATTTTGAACTCGATTCCTCCAGAGAGTAAAATTATCCATTGTGAGCAAAGGAATAGCCTCGATAGAAGTCTTCATGGCGGCAGCAGTCATCTTTTCGTCTTCCATTATTATTAGTTGTGTTTTGGTTGATTGATGTCGGGTACAATGGTAATCGTCGTTTGACTGTTAATCGTGTTAAAACTATCGCTTTTTATTATCAAATGTAGAACCAAAACTGAAAAAAAAAGAACAATAAGATTCAAAAATAACAAGAATAATAAAGAAAGAATATGACTTCATACCACAAAAGAGTTGACAGAATTCAACTAGAGAAGATAGATGACTTGAGATAGATGAAGACAAAGAGAACAACAGAGACTAAAAAAAAAAATAAGAAACAAAGATGAGAAATAAAGAAAAGAAAAAAAAGTTTCAGCATTTTTTCTTCTTATTGATTAAATGAAGAATGTCATACATTTAATTTTCTAGGTTTCTTTTTTATGAGAATTTTTAGACCTTCTTGTTGATTAATATCTAAAACTGATTAAAAGAGAGAAGATTAGAATTTGATGATTAGATTGATTGAATTCCTTGATTGATTCCTTTCTCACCGAATTATCAATCTTGAAGGGAGCAAATTTGGTCGCGGAGGAGAGAAACTTGAACAATCTAGGTTTGTTGAGGTTCAGTTTAGAAGAGCGACAAGAAAAGAGAATCTTCCTGAGATGATTGTATCGATACTTAAGGAATGAGTTAGGTTAAAAAAAAATTATCACTATTGCTGCGCAGTCCCTGCAGTCTTATTCAAAATTCAAGTTTCAACAGCCCCTCTGTTAATTTTTATATAAAACTACACCAAACCAACGGTGACAAATAGTCCCCATACTATTTCTACTCATCTTGCAACTTGTGTAGCTAAAGGGTATTCAGTCCCTGGCATCACAGAGCCTGAAAGTTTGGTTCACTCCCAAATTAAACTGATTGAACAATAGGATGAACTTTTTTGAATATTATTTGTTGCTAGCATCATTAATTGTGGCATGCTGTATAAATGCAGCCTTGCAATTGAAAGGCTGACTTGGTTGACTTGGGTTAGTTTTTATATTGTTGAATGAATTTTTTCCAGATTTTGCTTTATATTTCTTTAAGATTCACCTGAGTTGAGGTGTAGAATTTATGCAAGTTGATTGATATCAGGTACCTAAAAATGAAATCAAAATCATTCTTACAAGAAGTTGTTGTTTCCTTAAATTTTTTCATTATTAGTATTATTTCAACTTTATACAACCTTTTAGAAGGTAATAATCCTCAACCTGAGATGCACAGTGACTCTGCATCAAAGTCAAGTTTGAGTAAAGTTTGAGTAAAACCAGAGTAAGACCAGAGTAAAATCAAATCCACTGCATGTCAACTGCTGGCAGTTGAAGCAGATTTCCTTGCAGTGTAGATACATGTTATTCCTTTGAATAAGACAGGATGAAAACTATGAAATTCCTATGTTAGTGTACCACCACCTCTTCAGCAATATAAGAATGTGAGAAGTTGAGTAATAGTACCCCTAAATTCATCTAACATTTTTTTCCAATTGTCTTCAAGAAAAAGAAAAAAAATCAACAACTTTTGAAAACTCAAACTGTTAAAACATCCCCAAGGAAAAATTCAATAGGTTGGCAAGACCATATATCATGGCGGAATATAAACTTGGGTAAGCACCATCAAAAATAACAAGCTTTCCAGAACAAAAGCGCAAGGAAATCATCATAGAGAACTCAGGGTTTATAGAGATTTCGAGGTATATGTACAAAGGTTATTTATCTAAGTTGACAAATAGAAAAGATTTTCACGGATGCAAAAAATGAAAATAACATTGAAAAAAAGGGTTGTGAAAAGGTGTCAAAAAATTAAAACAAGAGACGAATTGAATCAATTAATCCCAACCATCAGATCCTTCACTACCCTCCTCCTGAGACCAACGATTGGAGGTATGACGATCCGAAATTTCATATTCATGTGTTGACCATGAAGGGGCTTTGACTTCCAAGCCTTCACTGCCTCTTCGAATAGTAGGTCTTCTAACGGCACCCTGATCTACCGAAATATTCCGGCGCGCAAGAAGGTTACTTAATGGTTCCTCATCCAGCTCAGATTCGTCGAATCTATGGCCATTTGCTATCTGACCCGAATCAGAGTTATCTTCTTCCTCATGAGTAAGATGGTAAGGAGGCGAGGCTCTCCAATTTAAACCCTCGTTCCTCGATAAGCTTGTTGATTGCGTAGGAGTTAAATTTGGATTTAGCTGTTCGTGTCCATATGTGAACGCGTCCACCTCAAAATTTCTTCGTCTAAATTGTGGCTCACGTCGAGTAAATAAATCTCTTGGTGGCCATAGATATTGCTCTAACGGGTCTGAAGAAAATTAAAGAAAAGCTAATAAACTTTCATATGAACATTAACAAGATGCAATAGAATTTAACATTTAGCTAGCTCACCTAATGCCGGCATGACAGGATATTTGAGACCGTCTCCCGAAATCTTTTGTGGAAGCCACCACAAGAACGGATTGGAACCTAGTACAGCTTGAACATTGCGAAAAGGACCTAAGGAAAAAGGATATATGAACTGTTGAAAATATCAAAGGACCAAAGTCAGCAAAATTATGGGTTTTCCGTTGCTTCGGACCGATGGACACACCTGATGGATCCTGCCTTTGCGTCGTAACTCTATTGCTTTTTCTTTCTCCCAACCTTCAATTGTAGTTGCATTAGAAAGGAGAGCCCACATGTGGAAACAACTAAAGATACCAACAGCTAAAATCACAGGCAAACATGCTACATAATTTAATATCAAAAATATCATCTCGATCTTTCTCGGTTCAGGCTAAAAAAATAGAATAAAAAAGAAAAGGTCAGGACCGAAAAAAGCACATGAGCCTGCTCGTGGGTAATTTGTTAGCTATTCTTATTCAAGTGACATAAATAAATATGTTTGTAAGTGTAGTGTACCCCATAGGCATATTCACCAAAAACGCGTTTGCTGATCATCCAAATATGATACCAGCATGCAATGTTTACCGACCAAAGAAACCTAGTAAAGTGACCATAATTGTAATATCCAACGCAGTTACTCACCCAAGGACACTGATTATTTTCGAAAATTGTTCGGGAAAAGTGTGAAATTAGTTTTTTATCTTAATGAATGGTTTATCATGGAAGCGGGAGATGGGCATAGACTTCAATAATTACTGTGGGCTTCAATTGTGTTGAAAAGTGATAACAACAAGAATGTAAGCATGTGTGCACTTACGTGATGGTCCATCTTCAGAATGCATCTAAAGAAAATTAAAATTGACGTCAAAACATGGTGAAGGACAAACAGAAAGAGCAGTGAGTAGAGCAGATTTATCGGAAATGCCAAGAAAAGATATCATGAACCTTTTACAAGTTCTACAATGGTGTGCTCTGGGTGGTTTGTAAATCTGACAAGCTCTACAAAACCTTAATTCTCCAAGCAGCAATTTCTTGCGTTTATCTTTCTCTTCATTCTCAATCAGAGAAAATGGATTCTTAAAAAAGCAGGCATAAATTTGAATATAAGTTACTGATTTTCTTTTAGTACATCACAAAAATATAATAAAAATTGTCAAGTAATAATTCGAGAAGATCGATCCGGAAAGAGTGGCTAATTTTTGTGCTCACCCATTTTTTAGGTACTCGGCCGGGATTGGTTGTGATACAGAGAGTGTAGTTGATGAATAGCAGTCCAATAAGGAAGTTGAAAGGTAATAATAATTTCAGGCATTCTTTATTGGTGGATGGGCTTTCAAAGAGAGGGATGATGATGAAGATTTGTGGGCTAAATGCGATGAAGCTGATCAGGCTCACAGTGCCACCGATCCTAAGCAAAATGAAATGACTGGTCAGTAGATATATCGAATAAGCGATCGGGTAATTTAGTATGAAACAGTTAACTGACCATAGTTTGCCTGGGTTCGATAGCATGAAATTGTATGATGATGAAGGAATGGAGTTGATTGATGAAGAAGTTCAATAATAAATAATCTTTGGTTGGGAAAAGGACATGTTTGAAGCTTGATTTAAAAATTAACAGGTGTGATGAAGTGTCTGATAGCCTTTGAGAAAACCGCATGTCTTTCGACGATCGGGTGTTTCGGGTATGACGTCAAAAATCAGAGCCGGCTGTCAAACAATCAAGTTCTTTGGCTTGTTTTCTTTTAAATTGCTTCCTTGAGAGATATATCCCCATCAGTCTCACCACTGACTATATCACCCCGGAAAATCAGCTCGTGTGATTTCTCATAAATCCTCCTCCCTGCGCAGCCATAGTTATAGGCAAACCTATCCCTCAGTTGGAGAGTGTAGGCCGGTGTAGGGGTCTCTTCAACTAGGGATATTATTATTTTTTAAAACTGCTTGTGATCATTCCTCATTCTCTGTTCATCTTAATTTTGTTTCTGCAAGTCAACGTGATAGTAATCAACTCTGGGTGCGGTATTAGTCGATTTTAGGATTATGTGGTTCCAAATACGCTACAAGAACAATCTTACTTTGCCTCACTGAATCACTTGGTTGCGGAGGGCGTCCTTAAATTCAGATAATAAAACTCTGAGTTCCAAGTTGTCATTTTGTCTTATAGTTGACTCAAGTTCTAGCTTCTTTGGAGTATATCAAGCTCATATTTAAAAATGCCTAGAGTCGGAAGGCACTTAAATTTCCATTCTTCTTAAACGAGTTTGCTTCTTTTCTTGATACTGATAGGGTAATGTGACTTACTCTCACACCTTCTCTTTCCTTTAGACTCACCATGACTATCCAAGAGTGAAATGGTAGTTCCCAAAGGTTTAGGCCAAATTTACACATGCACATTAGTCCGAATCGAAAGACTCAGGCGCCTTCATCTTGGATGTTGAAACTCTTTCCTGTTCTGCTGCACTCCTTTCTCACCAGCAGTCCTGGGATCATAATCAGCAGCAACTTTTCCAAAATAGCTTATAGGTTTGAGTAATTTCAGAGTTGTCAATGTTTTTCAGTTTTTGAACGCGCTTTTAGTGCTCTGCCAGACGTCCGTAGTACCATGGACTATTTTTGTAGATATCTGTAGGCCTTATTAGGAAGCAATGGTGATAAGTCTTAACCCTAATTTCGAACAAGGGAGAAAAAAAATAATACGACCAAAAGGGAAGGATATGATTCCAGTGTGAGAGACCAAAACAAGCTTGAAGTATGGAAAATAGACAACAAATCGCATTGGTTTTCCAAAGAAGAATAATGATGGTGTAAATTAATCTGAAGGTGAATCTCCTGAGGTGCACAACGGAGTTCTTACTCTCTTTGACTAAGTTCTTGGTATCTTTAGTTGAATAAGAACTAGAAGAACCCTTAATGGGCCACGCTGTAAAGAAAATCTTGTTAACCAGCTAAATTTGGAAGGTAACGAAAGATCACTCGGCTGCAAATAAACCACCATTTGTCAAGTCGCAAAGTAGAGAATATGATTGACACAATTCATGAGTATATTTATCCCTCTGCCGTCTCAATCAAGGTACTCTTGCTCCATGTTGGCTCCTCAACTAGTTCGACATTTGTACGACAGTAAGTCTTCAGGTCAAGGTTTATAAAGCGGATGAGGTGCAATTGCTTAATGTGAGGGGTACGAAATTTCTTGCCTTTCGTCTGGTAAACTGCTGCCTTCCGCCATTTCACTTGCACAAGAATGAATTGGCTCGACCTAAAGCGTGCAAAAAGAGGGCAAGAAATCAAGAATCAAGAATGGAATAAACTCAAATAAATTCAATCCAAAACTTTTAATGCTTGAGGCCGACGACATACGACCACTTTGAGTGAGAGAAAAAATGACCACAACTTGACCAAGTTGCAATTATGCAGGATGAAATATTCGAAATATCTCGCATTTGCATAGAAACATAAGAGCACGCGCTGTAACGCGTCTTCTGAGTCTATGACATGAATAATACTCCGTTAAAAAAAAAATGACATGGTAATACGTACTTTTCCAACTTTGCCAAAGTCAAAAATGGTGATCGCCGATCACTCCGGAGTCCAGATACACAGACCTAACGGTTAATTGCGCAGTTACAAGGCAAGAGAACTCTTTTTAGGGTCACGGACATAAACATACACGTTCTAAAAACTGAGGCGTGTCTTTAAAGCTTACCTTGAATCGAAGTACAATGGTGGTTAGAGTGAGTATGCGATGCATTAACACTGGTCACGGCAAATACGGCGGTGTTTGAGGTAGATTAATCGATCTGCCTACTCAAATCCTCCCTAGTAGGGGTCTCTCATCAGGCTGCTTCATCAAGTTCCTGGTCAATGGCTGTTGTCCATGGGTTAAGTATGTGATGCAACCGAGCCAGACAGTAGCACCGGTGCATGTGTTAGACTCAGCTTCCATCTCTGTGACGCTTGTTACGAAGTTCTCGTCAGTCAAGTTAGTCAAAGAGCTGCTCAGGTGGATATTCTGTCATACCGTATTTTTAATTTGGCAGACATAAAAGACAAGCCAACTCTCCTTCTCCTTCCGACCTTCTTCTCCAGGTTCACTCAAGTTGTACTTCAATTACCCCCTCCCCATCAAACTTGACTCTCCAACCCGACCTTCCCTCAATCCCTAGCCTCTATCATATAAACCAAAGTGAGTAGGATAGTATGATAAAAAAATTGCTTTGCCTACTCAATCTAGTTTGAAGAAAAACTAAAGTTCTACCCTCAAAAAAACCATTAATTTTTCCCGCAAAAGACCTATCTCTTAAACCTCCCATTCATAAACTCTCCTCACTAGTCTCTAAATCCATCGATTACTAAGAAAAGCGTGAGTTGTAGCTTAATCTTGCTGATAAAATCCTGAAGACTTCTGAACACTGATATCTTCACTTGATTTTAAACCTCAGTAGCAAACAAGCCAATACAGGCTGCATATCATGCAGAAGGATAAAGGAAAAGCTCTTCCGTCCTTCCAAGAATTAATTGCGCCATTGGAGTCCCTTGATGACGACTTGAGTCCACAGGGTGTGGCAGCTTGGAATGAGCATAGACACTGCGCCGATGAACTTCGTCGTGAGGAAGCGCAAAGAACAGGTTGCCCCTCCTTCCGAGAATTAGTCGCGGGAATGGAGGAACCTGATCACCACTACACTCGCGAGGGGCTGGAGATATGGGATGAGCACAGACGCTGCTCTGATCATCTCCGTGAAGCAGCGCAGGTGCTCTCTTCGATTTGCTTCGCCGCATATTTGCCTCAGATAATTGAAAACCCATATAGGACTGTTGAAGGCATAATGGAGTGGGCTCACTACAGCCTAGATGAAGAATCTAGACAAGAAGAACAAGAGGAACTAGTGAGTGAAAGAAACTTGGTGAGTCATTTCTCTGCTACGATTCCTCTTGTTCCAAGTCAAATATTTGAGTGAAGATCAATATAATCGTGACTCATGCCCTCCAACTTTGAAACCGGTGAAAACGCAGCCCCCTGCTTCCCCTCCTAGTCCACGCACAGACAGAAGAAACTCCACGGGATTAGTAGTGAAGGTCCAGGACACTTATTTCGAGATGGTACCCACAATCCTATATCGGTACGATCTTGAGAGCCAACAGATGGCTGGAGTTTTGTCAGAAACCTCCAACAGTTCATCAGAATCGGATCTAGACTTTGACACAGAAGCCTCTTCTACTTGTGCCGGTTCAAGCCAACAACCCCGTTCATCCACCCCATTAACACGAGCTCCTGGTCAAGTTCTCGAATTTCAGCTTACCTCTGACGGAATGCGCCCGCTACTAGAAACTGAAGTGATAGAAGAGGGACTGCCAGATGCATCTTGAAAGTCTAATTAGTTCGCAAAATAACCATTTCCTACTGAAAAGTAAATAAAATTATCCCTAAGACTTCAAAAAGAAAGTATCGAACTACTAAAGAAGTCGGGACATCTACCTCAATAAATTTTTTCATCATTTTCTATTTTTTCTATTTTATTTTTTTCTTCTCAATTTTGTACAGAAAATAATCTCTCATTTTAAACTATGCCCTATGATAAATTAAATTTTATATGATTTGTGTTTCTGAATATTCGTCGATTGATTGTTAGCTGTCTGCGCTGAAATTTACCATACACGAAAAAATATACGTTTTGTCCCCCTGTGCTATAAATTCGCTCACCGGCAAAGGATACTTGCTTCTTATTCCCTGACTGATGAGATTCAATCAAGCCTTCTGAGATCTGATAAAGGCTGCTTCATCCCTGAGTTAAATCTTACTTGAGACCTCGGCCTTTTAGGCACATTTAACTAAACGAACTCCACATTTCACTCATTGATAGTTTTTCTAACGGCCTTTGTGTAAGATTAATAATTTAATGGTAATTTTGTGTCACATTATTGTGAAGTCCAGATTGATTCTCAAAGAAATTCTACTTTTAACTCGGAGTATTTGCATGCGAATCGATGGAAGCTCACAATCAGAGGCAGTTGTCCCGGTTCCGCTCACAATCAGAGGCAGTTGTCCCGGTTCCGACCCGACTACTCATGGGGAGCGGCACAGCGCACGGATAATGAATCTAGGCCTAGCGGGTTTCACCACACGCGGAAAGTGGGCCGACCCGACAGAGGACCAGTACCCGACCGGGTCTAGGGTCGGGTATGGACAGCGATTCTTGAGGAATTGCCAGTCGAGACCCGACCAGCTGTGACCCAATAACAAAATTGGGTCGGGCTTGGAAAAACTGATGACATTCCCCTTTCACAGAAGTTTCCCCTAGGTCAATTTACTTTGATTTTCAAGTGTGTTCATGTTGCCAACCAACCTCAACATGCCACCCAGAGGATCCAAAAGGCCATGTCAATGAACACAGAAGACTCAGAAACACCCTGGAACTCAATGGCCACCATCTTCCACTCCCATTACACGCCCAACAGATTTGGAAATCACTGAAGTTGAGCCCAAGACTCCAGCAAGTAACCAGCCAGAAATTACTACCACGGCCACATCCCTGGAGCCTCAGCCAATGGTGGGTCAGCTGCACTGCATCAAGCGTTAGTGCAGCATAGCTGCAGCATTTTTTAGCTAACACTGCAGTTAGTGTGAGCTTTTTCTTGACTTTTTAAGCTAACAGCTAACAAAATTTGGGATTTTTTTTTTACAGCCTAATGATAGCTTTTTTTTATGAAATCAAGCTAACACTAACAGGATTACCTAAATTTTGAAATTTTTTAAGCGAACAGCTAACAAGGTTTGGTTTTTTTTTTGATAGAACAGCCTAGTGTTAGCTTTTTTTTTTCTAAAATCAAGCTAATGCTAACAATATTTCCAAAATTATCTAGCTAACGCTAACAGGATTTACCAAATTTTCTTATAAACAAAAATGAAATTGAGATTGATCAGTGAGATCAATTTTTATGACTACAATTATTGGTCCCTGAAGAACAATAACAATAACAAAAATCAAGAAATCTACTACTTATTAAATGTTTTTTATGCCTACAATTATTCAAATCATAGTCCAAGGATTTTTGTCAGGCCAGGATCAAATGAATTTAAATTGAAAATAAAAATAAAAATTAAATGATTTCAATTTAATTTTTTTAGGGGGTTGTCTTTCACACCGCGCAAAACCTGTTGTGCACCACCATATGATGTGAGTGCAACATCACAGGGTGGTGCACAAAAAAGGTGGTTTTCCTGGAAAACACTGCCTTCTTTTTTTTATTTTTCATGCCTAAAAAAAAAAGACAAAAGCATGCGGGCTTCATATTTGTAATCAGCTCAAGAAGGCCAGTTTTTTGGTCTATTGACTTTCCTGAAATTCCCTCTAAAACAAAAATACCTGTTCACCGCCCTTTCCTTAAATACAACACCTTTTTAGGTGATTCTTCCTGCCTTCAAAAAAAAATTTAAAAATAATTGGGTGCTAGATTATTTTTTTTCATAGCTTTGAGCTATTTTTGTACACAGTTAATTTATAAAAAAATCACTTTTGAAATTTCACCAAAATCAAAAAAATTGAACTGTGGCGCGCCTATCACACAACAGGTATGCTGATGCAGACGTTCATGTTACCATGAGCATATCAGCCCAGAAGCCACAGTAGATCAGTTCAGATGATCTAGATCAGAAATATTTTTACTTTTTTGACTTCATAACTCATACATCACTCAAACAAACTGTCCAATATGGATTTCAATACATATGGAGTCATTCAACCCAATAAGAAAAAAAAAACTTTGAATTTCTACATGCAAAGATTCCCAGATTGATCTGAGTGTACTCATACCAGTAATAAGGTAAAAGCTGAATGCTCTTGGTGACTGGGCTAAAGAAGATTGATAAGTTCAAAAAGATGATTTGAACCGATGGTTTTATTTCATTGAGGTAGCAGAACTATTTATAGTCTCTGCTTACATAATCAAGAATAAAACAACTTAACAAGTTAGATCAAAACATAATAAATAAAATAATAATAGAAGAAGAAAATATTTAAGTAACTCAAGAAACAATTCTAATACAGGACCACTATTGATTATAAAGATATGACTCAACAGCCTGAAGGTGAATAGTTAATAGGTACTTAAGAATTAGTAGTTGTAGTTAGTTGTAGTTTAGAGTTTAGTAAGAGTAGTTTAAGTATAGTAGTTTTAGATAGAGTGATTTAGATAGAGTAGTTTAGATAAATATTTTAGTATTGATATATAGTATTTATATATGTTTAGAAAAATAAGAGTAATAGAAAATTGCTTTTTATTCTTGATTCACTATAAATCCAACACGCCGCCATGACTAAAGAATAAAAAGGTTGAGTTGGAATAAAGTTTTCAGAAGGAAAAATAATGCATATCCTTCTCATAAGAGTCTTCGCTAGATTTATTTTTAGGAGCTTTTTCTGGGTACTTGACCCAGCAGTTGTTGGAAGGATGGTTCACGCGATTTCAATGAATACATGGACCTTTGTTGGTGTAAAGAGAGGTTATTACTGTAAGAATTCAAGTTCTCAGTACTCAAGGTTCACTCAAATGTCACAAGAAAAATCACTCAATTAATTTTTGATTTCAATTTCAATTTTATTTTATTTTTATTTTTTTATTTATTTTTTTTTATTTTATTTTTATTTTATTTTTTTTATTTTTGATTTTCATTTTTCGAATCTCACTTTCAACTCAAAAACCAACTCAAGTCAAAACCACCATTCAACTCAAACCAAAACCACCATTCAACTCAAACTCAACTGATATTGATCAATCAACAATTCAAATCAAATCAGATCAAAACTCAAAACTTCAATACTTTCAATAACTTCAAGCTTTTCCTTCCAAGTTCCTTGGTGAGAATAAAAATAAACTATTTCTTTTATTACTGTATTTAAAAGTCTCAAGTACTAATGCTTCAATTAAAATAGTCTCAATCCAGATAGTTGTCGCATGTTGTCTCAAATTCATTATTTTTAATATTTGTTTAAAAAAATTACTTGTTGGTTATTTCTCATTTCTTATGTTCTCAAAAACATTGTATTGACTTTTTGTTTCAGAAATGCTAGGCCTCTTTTAGCAATAAAAATTCTAAGTTAAAAAGGTCAAAATCTCTTAATGCCCGCGTTCGATTGTGCATGATCGGACTCTAATTTCTTTAAAATAACTTCTACTGTTTTTCCTTTTAAATCGGTTCCCTTCTTAACATGATTAAATTCACTAGGTAACTTCGCTACAGTCATAATTAAGTTAGATTCTTCTTCAGATTTATAGTTAACTAATTTCATTTTTTGTAATGCCATTCTAATCTTATTAACAAAATCTAAAATGTCTCCTTCGTATTTTAAATCGTTGAACTGGGTGAATGCTAGAGTTTTATTAACAAAATCGCTAGCTTGATATCGATCGTGAAGCAGAGACCATAAGGCAAGTCCGTTTCTTTCATTTTCAGGCGGAAGAGAGCCAGCGACGTAAGCAAGATTGTCCGAATCAATATGATCCAGGATAAGATTATAAGCCTTCCGATTTAGTTTATTGTATTCAATTATCTTTTCTTCG
>JNCO01007278.1:0-12250 GCA_000785685.1 Uromyces viciae-fabae | reverse complement strand
CTATGTTAAAAAAAAAAAACTCCCCCCCCCCAAAACAAAAGACGGTAGTCTAATTAGCAAGGAAGGTCTAGCTTCCTTCTTTGTCAACCAAACTAGTTGAGTGACTTTGTGGTTGCAAGTCAGATTTTTGCCTGAAACCAAAGTATATAATCATGAGAATCAAATTAATACAAACACGTACTACACAAAGAATTATATTAATGACCTATTATTGTTATGAATATAAAATTAGGAAGAAAAAAGAAAGAAAGAAAAAATCGAAAGGTAAAAAAAATGTAGCTACAAGTACAACCAGATGATGAAAAAAATCAACATTCACAAAAGAGGAGTCAATCAGTTTGAGAGAAAGATGTCAAAATTTACACAAAGAGGTTACTGGAACCACAAAATTGATCCCAAAGCCCCCTGCAAAAAACAAAAGAGAAGAAAAATAGATACCAAGAAATCGAAAAAAAAACATTACACGGTGATTCATACAGTGGCATCATTTGTTTTGCTTTCATCATGACAAACAGCAGATCCATCAGTCCCATTAGATGAGGGTGAGGAAAAGTAAAAATCCCAAATAACTTCTACTTTATGATATTTTCTTTTGGATCCTTCATGATAAGTTTCAGCATGCACTCTTCCAGTTTCGTGCTGACCCTCTACTAATGTTTTATCATCTGCTTCTAAAACATCTTCATCAATTAATCCTAAGGGCGGAAATAATTTAACCACATCAGATCGAGCTAAGGTTTGACCCAAAGCAGCTCTGCGAACATATTCCCGAAATATTGACTCTTTAATGCAAAGAAATGGTTTAGGCAAAATCCGCAGTCGGGAGCAAAGCGCTAGCTCAGAAGGGTGAAGGAGCTGCTTGGAAGATGATGTTGAAAGACTCAGTGGCAGAGTTGCTGAATTGACAACACAAGCATCAGTACAATACAAATCAATCCAGAATGGAAATCAATCAAACTTACAATTCTTTTTGTGAACCTTTCCTGAGCTGGGGGTACCTTCTCGACTGCCATAAGTGCCTTCATCAAAGCCCGATCCACTAACTCTCTGCTTACGTACGCCGAATCGTTCGAACCCAGCCATTTCACGTTGTTTGGCTAAAAACTTGAGAACATGAATTAAGGTGAGCTAAAGAAAGCAGCTCAAGTAAAAGTGTCAATTGAACTTACTCGCGCGGCTTTTTCTTTCTCGTACTTTTCTGCATCAGCTAAAGTAGTGATACCCATGCTTCTGTATTCTTGGAGCTCTGCCACTCGCTTTCGAAGCGACATTTCATCTATGACGTGCAAATTGGAAACTGGTCCTTCAGCTCAGGCTACGCGTAGAACCGCTCCCAAGCATATACTTACAAATTAAACCTTCCTGGAATTTTTCATGATCACTGGCAGTTTGGAGACGAGCAAAAGGCTTGATCCTGATCACCAAATCTCTGATTTCTTTGGGTAACTTCCTTTCGGCAGCCTGAATCTATAGATTTGAAATTGTGACCACGTTAAAATTTGAGTCAAGACAAAGATGATTATAATTGAATTTTGGTGCAATTGATGATTTACCTTCTTGTACTCAAGTAAATTACGATCGAACACGACCGCTTTGGCTTGCAAACGTCGATCGTATTTATCATTGTAGATGCCTAATATAGTGAGTTTAAGTTCTAGGTCAAGGTCTTGCTCATCTGAAAGCGGTGGTTCTTCATCAACTTCTTCTCCCTCTTCATCTTCCTGGTCGGAATTCTCATCTTCCTTCTCCTTCTTCTTGCCATTCACTTTTTGATTTGATGAGGAAATAGATTTCTGCGAATCCGAGGGCGGTAAACCCTTTAGAACTCGACTATCATCTGAAATAGAGTCGATCATAGTCGGGTCGGACAAATCGCGTTGAGAAGTGCCAGCTTTGGGAATCAATTCATCTGTTCTTTGAACCGTTTTGCCAACCCCAGAGCCCATGCCACGTTCTTGCTTTGTTTCAGAATCTGAATTCGGTATCCCAGCGATTTGCTTGCAGGTTTGTTCAGCGCAATCACTGTTCTTGGGCTCTATTGGTTCGTCTTCCTCTATCAATTTCTCGGGCTGTAGATCACCACCAAACCTGTAAACTCGACCGAAGCTCATGTCTTTTATTGAATTTTCAGCTTCATTTTCCCATTCAAATTCAAAATCTAATCTTCCAGGCATAAATCCAGCAATCTCGTGATTGGTAGGAGCAGATGACACCGCTTTGGGCGGGGGAAGTTCTAACAACATGAAATAAAGATACAATCAAAACGCAATTCTAATAATCGTTTGCCTAATCGTTTTAAGACGGCTGCCTTGATGGACAGAAAATAGATACTGACGCAGTGGTCGGGCATGAACCTCTTCCAGTCTTCTCTTCTTCCGAGCTTGAAATTCATCTTGGTCTATCTCTATTCGTACATCGATCGGCTTAAAGAAAGGGGGGAGGAATGAAAATTAGTGCTTCTTCAAGTTTATCGGAAGAGACTTTGAGCTAAACCTACAGGAAGAGGGTAATCATCACTGCCAATAAACACATCTAGATAATGCCGTTCAACTTCCTCCTTTGTTCGACCGTTGCCCACATGCTCCGCGATATCGCTCCAATTTCCAAGCCCATAAATTTGACAGGCTTCAATTAAGAGTAATTCTCTATTCAAATTGATTTGAAAAGTTTTTTTATTCAAAAATTAAAAAAAGTTAAGTCCCAAAGTTAATGATCAGGATGAATCTTCGTATTTCTGATTTGAATCGGCTGTAAGTTGGGTCTGAGGGCTTACTCGTCTGCGCCCCAATCCTCTGTAAAAATGGGAATGGAGTGTTGTTCCTGACGAAAAGAAAATGATAGGAAGGGATAGAAATATCAGAAGAGCTCGGAATTGAGTTGGGATGAATTATAAGTTAATACCAACGATCACTCGGTAGTCGTGCCAGGCTTTATGTTGTCCAACCTCTTTGCCCTCACAAAAGCATTGTCCGCATAAATCAAAGTTCTCACACACGAGGACAGACTGAGTGATGATTTGACCACCCAAGTTTGTGTTTATGTTATGACGATGAGCGCATCTAATTCTGACAGTGTTTGAGATGTCTGCTGAGCATCCATCACAATGGTATTTGACTCCGGAGTTACCTGTAGAGATGGTAGAGAGGTCAGAGTATGAATTGAGCGATGGGAGAAGTAAAAAAAAGTTTTGTTGAACGGAAAAGAGGGATAGGAGAACCACGTGGTGTGGTGGGAATTAAGTTGTTTGGGAGAATGTAAATGTGTATTTGAATAAGTAGTTGATGTAAACAAACGTTTGCTACATCAAGGTTGAAGAGTTGAATATTATTATGGATAGTTTTTGATGGTCAACAGGGAGTGGGGGAGTGAGGGGGGAGGGGGAATAGAGAGTAGTAGTTGAGTGGTGTGACCCACCTGGCTTAGCAGTGAGCTCGCTTGGTTCCTTCTTGGTGGTCTTACGTTTTGTTGCAGTCATTGCCACTTCTTTTTTTTTTTCAAGTTAACTTCACCGACTTCATGCCTCCCTGCAGTCTTCTTGCTCCATCTCAGCCGATCCCCACGGTTACTGGGGTACCATCTGTGTAATTGAGACGTCCTACAATTCCACACTCAGCCCTTCAAAGGATCTCATTCTCAATGTATGAAAAATAAAAAAATCATTTTCAAAAAGCCTTCCTGCCCTTAAATGTACACCACCTCATAAATTCAAAGCTGATCAAAATATGGAGATACGCTGTTGAAACCGAATCACTCCTATGTAGGGTTCCAACCCGGTCCCGCTGATCCTCATTAAATACGCTGATCCCGCAGCGGAATCCTGCAGCTGGTATCCGGCGGTGCGGTTTACCGTCTCTCTGTAACTCCACTCGATAAGTCACAAAAACTCGCCTCCCAGGTGTAACCCTTG
This sequence comes from Uromyces viciae-fabae, assembly GCA_000785685.1. Classification (NCBI taxonomy): domain Eukaryota; kingdom Fungi; phylum Basidiomycota; class Pucciniomycetes; order Pucciniales; family Pucciniaceae; genus Uromyces; species Uromyces viciae-fabae. The sequence goes on along the minus strand of JNCO01007278.1, from coordinate 8,343 downwards.
AGCCTTTTTCCTCATCAAAAGTGCACTTGAATGTCCGTTGTATTAGCAACATTTACCCGTTGTTGAAATTTAAAGCAAAAAATACTCCCTAATGGTAAAGCAGCGCCTGGAGGGGAATTGATGTCACAAGGCATCCCTTGTACTGTTGCAGGTGTTGTTTTAGCAAGAAAGGTACTGCACAAGGTGCTGTTTTAGACACCTGGTGCAGTGAATAAAACCCCTGGGGGTGGCATTTTAGCAGTTCGAACCTCTTGAAGAGTGTATATTTTGGTAAAAACAACATCCCCCAAGACTTGCCATACCCACGGTGTTGTATTCGTAAACAACACTGTAGTTCTGGGGTTGTTTGAGAAGTACCAAAAAGAGAAAAAAGAGAAAAAAGAGAAAAAAGAGAAAAAAGAGAAAAAAGAGAAAAAAGAGAAAAAAGAGAAGAAAGAGAAGAAAGAGAAAAAAGAGAAAAAAGAGAAAAAAGAGAAAAAAGAGAAAAAAGAGAAAAAAGAGAAAAAAGAGAAAAAAGAGAAAAAAGAGAAAAAAGAGAAAAAAGAGAAAAAAGAGAAAAAAGAGAAAAAAGAGAAAAAAGAGAAAAAAGAGAAAAAAGAGAAAAAAGAGAAAAAAGAGAAAAAAGAGAAAAAAGAGAAAAAAGAGAAAAAAGAGAAAAAAGAGAAAAAAGAGAAAAAAGAGAAAAAAGAGAAAAAAGAGAAAAAAGAGAAAAAAGAGAAAAAAGAGAAAAAAGAGAAAAAAGAGAAAAAAGAGAAAAAAGAGAAAAAAGAGAAAAAAGAGAAAAAAGAGAAAAAAGAGAAAAAAGAGAAAAAAGAGAAAAAAGAGAAAAAAGAGAAAAAAGAGAAAAAAGAGAAAAAAGAGAAAAAAGAGAAAAAAGAGAAAAAAGAGAAAAAAGAGAAAAAAGAGAAAAAAGAGAAAAAAGAGAAAAAAGAGAAAAAAGAGAAAAAAGAGAAAAAAGAGAAAAAAGAGAAAAAAGAGAAAAAAGAGAAAAAAGAGAAAAAAGAGAAAAAAGAGAAAAAAGAGAAAAAAGAGAAAAAAGAGAAAAAACCAAATACAATACAAAACAACAACAAAACAGTCAAATTGAAAATACTATCCAGGAAAATCTCACCTAGAACAGGTCCAAGGTTGAATTTTACCTTTCAGTGAATAAAATAATTTCAGAAAACACAATGCAGGACACCACCCAGCCCCTTTTTAGGCAATCAAAATGGGTATTTTGATCCAGCACAGGCATATTCTTGCAAGTAATTAAGAAAAGGTCTTGTTTTTAACACTGGGTTAACCTGTGTTTGCACCAGGTTTTTTGATTTCAAGAGTAAGTTATATTTGTACATTTACTTTTTCCAAAATTCTGATGCATGCACCCCTTTTTTTAATAAAAAAAAATTGAGATCATGTTATAATCCTAGCAAAATGTTTTATCCTACTAGATTGAGTCTGAGATAACACTAAAGTATCTGTAAGATATGAAAAAAGTCACAATAACTAAAAGAAGTTCTTCTTTTTATTTTTAAAAAACATTTTCAGAAGGTGCCCGCCTCTATTTTTTTTTTAAGCAAAGAGTTTCAGAAATTGAACTAGGGAGCCTTCAGGAGGCTAGGAAGTTTTTCTTTGAAAATTTTAGGGCCACTAGAAGTATTCTTTAAAATTATTTGAAAAGATAAAAAAAAATGACCTGGTGAAGACACAGGTTGACCCAGTGTAAAATAACAAAACTGATTAAGAAAATTCTTTCAAGTGAACATAAGGGTGTATTTTTTAAAAACAACGATCAATTTTTGGCAAAAAATAGAAAATTTCAAAAAACACCTTGGAAGGGTTTTTTTCAAACACACCTGTGATTGTAAGGGGTTCTTTGAAAAAACTCATAATCAAAGGGTATCTTTCTAAACAAACCCTTCAAGCAGCACTTGTGAAAAATGTTTTTGTGAAAACACCATCCCCATGAAAAAGGGGTCCTCTTAGAAACACTCCTAATCACAAAGGGTATTTTTAAAAACACCACTCATCACAAGGCAGGTTGTAGATGTCAAAATAAATTTCACAGAATTTGTAAGAAAAAATTAATTCTACTTTTGAAAGTGAATTTGTAATGATTATATTTTTTCTTCATTTGAAGAATTAAATATTTATTAATATTATTTTAATATTTTTATTTTTAATTATTGAAAATACCATCATAAAAGATAATGGTAAAAATCTTAAGTTTATGCACAGAGAATTCCAATGAGGAATTATTGTTTTTCTTCTTCTTTCAAGTAAGAATTCATTTTTATTTAAGCTGTGATAATCAACACCACAGCAATATTATTTATCATTTGATCACAAATGATGTCATGATATCATAGTCAATCATGATTTAACGTGATTGCTATGATACAATTTTTTATAATTTTTTCAACCACTTTGAATCAAAGCATTTATTTTTATTTTTGAATAATAAAATTGGTTGTTTTTCATTTTTTGGAAATTTTCATTTTAATTTCAGATATCAAATCATTGAATTGAAGCATTGAGTTTTGCTTCTTAAGTTATATACATTCACAATTCTTTAATTGTTTTTATTTAAAAATAACTATCTTATCATCATCTTTTACATTATAAATTATTATTATTGTTACATTCAACTTTTCTCCACAGATAAAATCACCAAAAAAACTTTCATAAGCTTTATGACAGGCTTAGGGCAGGTGGATTGCAGTGAAATTCCCCAAACCTAAGAATCACTGCCAGAATATTTGACTGAGTTAACTGAATACCAGGTAAACCATGACAGTCAGCCAATTTAAAATTAGTTGAGCTCAGCTAATTTATGACTCATCAAAGAGGGGCCTGTTTGACACATATTTCATCAGGTCAGCTCAACCAATTTTAAATACTGCATACTGGTTTAACTGGGATACAGCTACCCCAGAAAAATATTCTGGTAGTGCCAGTATGAGCCCAATAGCTGGATCAGTTGTGGCTATTGTGATTTTTTTGTTTTTGTTTGCAAAATCCACAAAAGTAGTATGTAACCTTTATTTGAGCTAGCTGTAAAAATGATTGGTTTTTCAATGAAAGATATCCAAGATTCCCTCCCAAATGTCACACCACCAACTATGATGATCTAATTTTTTTATTTTTATTTTCAAATATAGGATGCAAATTCTTTATACATTTGTGCACTATTTAAAAAAAAAAAAAAAAAAAAAAAAAAAAAAACAAGACCTAAAGAGATTTTATGTAACAAAATACTTTTATTTTCTAACATAGGATGAAGATCCTTGATAAGTTTGTTCAATTTACAAAAGGAATAATAATTTAGAGAGATACAGATGAAAAACAAAAAAAAGAGACCTAAAGAAATAGTATATATAACAAAAGATACATTGTAGACAAATTATAGTACAGGGTACCTAAATGTTGCAATTGTTACTAACTCCCTTTTCAAGGATTATAGCAAATGGTTCTGGTTTTACTCACCTGTGTCAGAGGTTTCTCCAGGGATACAATAGGTAGGCTGGAAATGACCCAGGCAGAGTGGAGAGAACCACAGATGATCATCAGTTGACCAAGTACTTTGATTTGAGTAAATCCTTCCTGTAAACCCACCTTTTAATGAAGAGCCAATAGTGAATGATTGTAAGATCTGATTGGCAACTTGTGTAAGTAATTCCGCTGGACTATGGGGCCAGAATTACAAAAAGTTTATCAAGATCATAACTCAAGTTAAATACATCTCTAGATGCTTATCAAGTCTTTGCAATAAATTGGATATTCAACTTGCACCTATGTCACCGCAAGTTGGCCTGTGGAAGTCACCAGTTTTAATTTATCTATGGACATGGAAATAATCATCAATTATTTAAAGCAGATCAAGTCCTTTGGGGAAAGAACTCAACAGCAGGACACTCACAGCACATAAGTTTCAGTTACCGAATGAGGATTTCTGAGAGACCATCATGACATTAAAGCATCTTAAAAATATTCAAATCATCCGCTAGATTTATTGTTGAGTTAAATTGAGGATGTAATGAAATTGAGAATAAATAAAATTGAGATTATCAATGAATTAATTGTGACAATCTTCACAAAAAAATAGTCAAGTTGGCTCAATTTATTTTTTTCAAGAGACTGTTGTCTCATCTGGACAATGGTGGGTCTGCTCTGCCTAGATTCTGCTTGAGCAGAAAGCCAACTCTGGACCATCTACTGCTTTGAACTAATTTTAACAATGGTATATATCATAAGGAGAGAAGTATCCATAGACAGCTTTGTTTGCATAAGAGCACTCCATCAAAGCAACCACCTTAACCACTAGCCCGCCCAGGCCATTTCTCATCAACAGAGTCAGCTTTAACTGACTTGACTTTGTCAGAAATTATTAATACCAAAAAGAAAGACAAGATGGTAAGAAAATATGCAAGAGAGGTCATATTGAATTTTTAGAAAATGATTTATTTATTTTATTTTATTTTATTTTTATGTTAGTTTACAACCATGTTAAGATTTTGATTCAAAAGTTTAATTTCTATATATATTTATTTAGGGTGTTGCTAAATTCACATGGTCGGCCCGCAAACTCACGTGGTTTTGACTGCGTGCGGACCGACCACATGCACACAGTTTTCCACAAACACACACGGTTTTGTCAACCGCATGTTTTCCAAAAAATAAAAAAACAGAAATTTTCTTTGGGGTTACAAAAACCCCAAAAAATAGAGCCTTAGATATACGACTCCCAGGAATTAGATCAACGACTCCCATTTGGTCCGCAGGACCGAAAATGGGAGTCGTTGCTCCAATTCTAATTTCTTTTTGGGAGTCGCTGCTCCAAATCCCAAAAAAAAATCAGCAAAAAGAAAAAAAATTATAACTCATGAGTGAGCTTTTCAATGGCCTTGAAAATTTTAATTCAAGAAGGAAGGCCTCCATTAGGTATACCCTCAAAGTTTTAGAACTATCCTATGTATTTTGCATGTTTTTTTTTTTTTCCTTTTCTTTCAGCTCTTTATTTTGTTTGTTTTCATTCAAAAATCAGTTAAACTTTGGTTTGGTTCTAAGTTTGGTGATTTTTGGCTTATCTGTTTCTTCTTGTGAATTTTATCATCATTGAAACCGGAATTTTCATGATTTAAACCTGAGTTTCATGCAATGAAGGAGCAAAATCAAATGTAAATAATAACAAAAAACAACCACTCATTCAGTTTTGTACGTGGAGTCATGCCAAAATTTGGAGGGAATGCCCAACAGGGTCCTCTCCTGAGTTTCATGCAATGAAGGAGCAAAATCAAATGTAAATAATAACAAAAAACAACCACTCATTCAGTTTTGTACATGGAGTCATGCCAAAATTTGGAGGGAATGCCCAACAGGGTCCTCCATTTTTTAATAAAAAATTTCATGGCCTTGGAGGGACTCAATCAAAAGTTGTGCAACAAAAAAAAAGAGAGAAAAAGAAAGAAAGGAAAAACAAGAAAACTATATACCATAGTGCTAAAACTTTCATGGTATCCCAAGTGAGGGTCTCTCTCACTGAATAAAAATTTTTAAGGCCATTGGGGAGCTCACTCATGAGTTACAATTTTTTTTCTTTTTGCTGATTTTTTTTGGGAGTTGGAGCAGCGACTCCCAAAAAGAAATTAGAATTGGAGCAACGACTCCCATTTTTGGTCCTGCGGACCAAATGGGAGTCGTTGATCTAATTCCTGGGAGTCGGATATCTAAGGCTCAAAAAATATTCATCAAGAATTTCAATGGGGTTTTTGACCCCTAAAAAAATTAATTGAAAAATAATAAAAACCAAAAAAAAAGGGAAATTTCTGGTGGATGGTTGGGGGCCTGGTTCATTTTATAATCCACAAAGAACAAGCAACCATACATGCCTCATGGGGCTTGTCCAATATGAATTCAACAGGTTCAAGAGGATCAAAGGATTTCTATCACCTTGCCAACCATGCTCTCTTAAGCAGCTGACAATTTGTAATAGATAATTAATAGTTCAATAACTATTCTGTATTGCCTGAGACTCATCAGGAAACCTGTTAAGATGAACTTAATTGTATTAATTCTGATTATCCGGATGCTCATGGGAACCTCAAATCAGACCTGCAATTGATAAACTAAGCATCCCTTCTCTCTCTCTCATTTATACATACACCAGAAAGTTGCCCAAATGCCATGGGTTGACAATTTAGAATTTGCAGCGGCATAAATTTAGTTTTGTTTTGTGTGCTTATTTACGTTGCTTCATTTAATTTTTTTTTGTGTGCTTATTTACGTTGCTTCATTTAATTTTTTTTTGTTACTTCCAATGTATTAAATTAATCAAATAACTAAACTAATTTTTTATTAAAAAAGATTAATTTTTTTATTTAAATTTAGGGGGTCGTTTTTTGTGCCGCCCAAAACCTGTTGTGCACCGCCTTTTGACGTCAGGAGGCCGTCAAGCGCTTTTTAAATTTTTGAAATATCTTTTAAAAATACTTCTAGGTGTTCTAGAGTAACCAAACTTTTTTCTCAGCATCCTTAGCACATCTCCTTCATCTTTCTAGCTTTTTAGCTCCAACAAAGAAATTGAAGTACTCCATATTTAGGGAGTACTATTTAGGGAGTACACAAAATCAAAAAAATGGTTAATGCGGGAAATATGGCCTGAAAATTTTATCACATGTATTTAAACCTTATTGGAATATGGGGTAAAAATATTTTCCACGGGGATTCAAAAAAAGTACGTTTTACGTTTACTTTTGCAAAATTGGTACGTTTTATGTTTACTTTTGCAAAATTTGGGTACTTGCGCCAGTTTTTGCAAAAGTAAACGTAAAACTTAATTTTTTTTCTTCCCGTGGAAAAGATTTTACTCCCATATTCCAATAAGGATGAAATACATTTGTTAAAATTTTCAGGCCATATTTCCCGCATTAACCATTTTTTTTTATTTTTTTTTTTGATTTTGTGTACTCCCTAAATATGGAGTACTTTAATTTCTTTGTTGGAGCTAAAACGCTGAGGAGATGAATGAGATGTGCTCAGGATGCTGGGAAAAAAGTTTGGTTACTCTAGAACACCTAGAAGTATTTTTAAAAAATATTTAAAAAAAATAGAAAAGGCTGGATGGCCTCCTGACGTCAAAAGGTGGTGCATGACAGGTTTTGGGCTGTGCGAAAAACAACCCCCTAAATTTATTTAGAAAGGATTAGGATGAATAATAAGTAAGAATATAGTAAGAAGATCATCTTAAGGGGTCTGATGGAAATAATTAAACAATAAATGAAAAATTGTAATTAATAGATGGAAAATTGTCAAGTGTAGTGATCCATCTTAAAGATAAGTAAAACTGAAATGAGAAATCTAAATTGCATGATCTGAATGATGAATTGTTTGGCTTTGTTTCATTTGAATGGCCCACATCAGATTCTTCATCTACCCGATTGTTCTATTTTCTTACATGAGGACCCCGGCAAGCCCCCCAATAGGGGGGTGTTGAAAAAGGTATGTGAAATATGCTGAATTCCCTCCAACATACTCTTGAAAAAGGTATGGGGGGCTCCAACTCCCCGTAATGGTAGTCATGAAAAATGTATGCACCCCGAATACAAGCCTGGGGGGTGGTTATGTAAAAGGTATGGCCCTTGGCCAGCCTTGGCCCACGAGAACAATCAGAAAAAAAACAATGTTGCTGTTTTTTTTATTTTTATTTTTTATTTTTTTATTTATTTTTATTTTTATTTTTATTTTTATTTATTTTTATTTTTATTTTTATTTTTTTTTATTTTATTTTATTTTTTTTTTTGGCACAGGGAGCCTCCAAAAGCCTCAGATATGCCTTGGGGGCCACCCCTAGCTGTGAAAAAGGTAGAAAAAGGGGCTTAAGAGGGCTAAACCTAGTGGTCTGGCCCCCTGGCCTGCCCTCGCACCTCGGGCCAGTGTACTTTTTCTACTGTTTTTCCCGCTCACCTCCTCTCACAGCCCCTCACGGGCTCTCACCCTCTCTCACCAGCTCTCACCCTCTCTCACCTCGCACCTACTTTATCTTCCACCCTCTTCAACCCAGTTTAACAGCTTTGAATCTCTTATCTCCTCCTATTTCCCAACTCTGATAGTAAGTAAGATTCTATTTAAACTCGTTTGCAATCTTCTAATTTCTTTTTCAATGCTAACAAATTCCCTCTACTCCCCCAGCTTCAGCCGCCATGGTAAAAACTCAGCCTCTCATGCAGTGCCCGAAATCGACGACATCAAAAGTGTGTGATGGATGCTCGATTTCGGAAATGGGATCCAACCTTAATCGAGTATTTATGTGCCATTGTGGGGCACAGGCAATCACCCTTCCAAATGGCAGGATGCAAAATGCCC